>NW_011627352.1:1399340-1420986 GCF_000204515.1 Acromyrmex echinatior | reverse complement strand
CGAGCCATGATCCCTGGAACAGGTGGTGATACCAGCAGCGAGGGTAGCGTCACTGACTTAGCGATACCGCATCACGTACCGCATGTTTTGCCACCGCCGCCGCAAATGATAGCTCCCTTGCCGCCGAACAAACGACCAGTTCGTAAGATCAGCGCGAAACCTCGTCATCCTCCCAGAAAAGCTACTATGGTGTCTGCAACCGGTACGTTTTACTATTGCCACTTCTTATTTATTATATTTCAAACAACCTCTTTCATATTCAAGATTTTTATATTATAATATTTGTATAAAATACAAATATTAATAATAATATTTGTAAATAGTAATATTTGTAACGTATAACATATAACGTTTGTGTAATGTTGACACAAATATAACACGTTAAAATCGTGTTATATCTATAAATTCAATCAATTTAATTTAATAAATTTAATTTAATAAATTTAATTATTCTGTAGCGATATCAGTCAACGACGATCAACGTGATCGTTCATTGACAGTTATGATTCCACGCGCGAAATATCGATCGGCACCGCAATCACCACAAAATTACAATAAGACCGTTATGAGTACATTTGCTGCCGAGGAACATAAACTTATAAATTATCTCGACAATGGTACGAGCTCTCCCGCCAATAGAAAACAAAGTATATCTAGCGCGAAAGACTGTAAGGAAACTGATTTGCAAGGCACAAGAAACCCGATGACACCCACGGGTGCTCTTGTGAGTGCTGGTTTTCAGGTACGGTTCTGTTTTTATCTCAACCTAAATTTAGAAGGTATACAAAAAGTAGAATTTTAATTATTGACAGGTATCGGCAACGGTGACCCGTAATATGGATGCTGAATCTACCTTGGCACGTTCATGCGGTGAAACCACTGTGGAACCAGCGACGAAGGTACTAAGAAGCGGAGATCTTCAAGTTGATCTCGATTCGACTCTAGCTCGTTCGTGCGGCGAGACAACCATCCAAGCTCCCACGAAGCTTCTTAGATTGGATCTAGGCGAGGCTGGTTCTACTTTAGCGAGATCGTGCGGTGAAACAACGATCCAACCGCCGACAAAAGTCGCCGCCGCCCGAAGAAACAGCAAAGACACTAGAGACAATAGGGACACCAGAGACAGCGCCAGTGAGGGTCACACCATGGCTGAGCGTGATTTAGGAAGTACACTGAGACTTCCGGCGCAACATCCGCCATTGTACAGTCCGGATAGGGTAAGATAGTGTGTCTTACGGATTTATATCCAAATTTTTTTTATGTATCACTAATATTTAATATCCTACTGAAATTACCATTTTGGTTTTATTAACTATTGATACTTTTCACAGACTAGCGATCGGGAATCTAATTTCGATTCGCTATAGACGCTCAAACGAGAACGAGTCACGACGTATGGGAAGATTGATTGCGAATGAAGCCGCTGGACGGTATTCTCCGTAGATTTATGAATCATTGTATGTCGAAATAATTGAAATTTGCTGCTATCAAAACAGGCGAAGCAACATATTTCATTTTATGATATTGATTTATTTATTTATCGCGATTGTTATATTGTTTCTTTTCTATTTCTGTTATGGTAAATTTATTTGTTATATGTTTATTAATGATTTTATAGAGCTTGATATTCATAAAAATTGATGACATTTTCTCATAGGAAGAATTCTTCTAAATTTAATATTTGATGGGCGAATACTTTACAAATTAAAATTCTGCGCGTAATTTCGCCTCAAGACGAAAGATAAGCGCGCGTGACTCACAATCAACCCCGTGCCAAAATACAACCAATGAAATAGGAAAGACTTCGAAGAAGCTTCTTTGTTGCCTTCCTTATTATTTTCACGAGATCGAGGAACTCGTCGCTGGAGCTGATCGAAATATTAGGCTACTTTATTAATTAATGAATTTTAATACAATGATTCGAATGATTAATTATTTCAAATGGAATTGTCAAGAGAATATTAAGAATATTAAAAAGTATCTTTTAACAGACCATAGAATTAGAAAAATATTACAAATGTTTATGTAGATTCAAATTTAGAATTAATATTTCGATCATCGCACAGCTTACCGTGCACATGCAAGCATGGTGCAACAGTGTCATAAATAATGGATGGCGCCAATTCGTCGTGCCGATAGCACGACGGAATAGCTCGATGCTTACATTGATCACGAAAAAAGAACATTTTTTTTATTTTTGTTGTTACTGTTTGTTTGTTTAGTCTATTCTCCGACAAGTCATGTCATGTTGCCCGGCTTCGTTGCAAGGCTATTTCGGAGCGATCGAACTTGTGCTCGAGATCGATAATAAATATCGTTTTAATATTTGCTTGAATGTAAATTTTGCTAGAATGTAAATTGTCTTATATTATAGAATATTTTTACACTACACATTTGTAGTCTTTATAATATATTTATGTCAGACAGCTACTTTCCTAACGGTAACTTCGACACAAATTTAGCACTTACAATTAGTTTACAAATATATTTGAAAAACTGCAAAAGATAATTGCATTTTAACATTTTACATTCGAGAGACACACGTCTTCCAGTTCACATTCGAGACGAAGCCGCGGCAACGTCGCTATATATCAAACTCGAGAAAGAGCAAACGAGATGCGTTAAAGTTCGCGATGTATTTACTGTTAGCTCAATAAATAGCATAAATGGAGGTAACGAAGGATAGGTGTATCACATATCGAGATCCTCTTGTAAGCCCACGCTTAATCGAAAGATTATACGAGATGGATTAAATTCTACCGGTTTAAGAAACGAAGATGACGATGCTCATATATCTTAAGTTTCTTTACTAACTTTGTCCTCCTTACATCCAAAAAATGAACCTTTCCATATACATATACATATATGCATAGATATACGTATAAATATAGATGTATTACCCTGTTGTAAATATTCTCTCCACCGGAACCTCTTCTACGTAATGCTATTGTAATTTTGTACACACTTAGCGCATGTATACTTATACGTACTTTTAATAAAAGTCAATAATATAACGGCATGTCTTAAACGTACCTGTTTGTCATACTCAAGAAATTATAATCAACTTAAGTACGTAAGCTGATCTAATTAACAATATTTTAACGAGATATATTAACCGCGTTTTATGTATTATTATATTGTAATCGCGAGGTCCATTATTGAGATTTTATCTACTGCGTGAATTATCTATTTTAACCAACTTTTTCTCCAACTTCTATCTATTTGCGTGAACTTCCAAGTTTTGTAATATATAGAATATCCTGAAAAGATTCTCTGAAATTTTATTGGAATTAACTGTTATAAATTGAAAGCAAGTTTGGAAAAGAGAAAGGTATTGTAGCACAAAGAATATAAAAAAACAGAGAACAATTGAAAATAAAGAGAAATAAAGGCGTTCAATGATAAAATACAATTAGCCGAATGCTATAAAGCAAATTAATCTATAACCATTGTGCGTAGAGAACTACCATTTATTATACGATAGGCATTCATCGATATAAGTTACTAAAACGTTTTTATATATTAAAACATTATGTAAATCCCATAGATAATATAAACTAATTATTTATTCTTATAATAAATTTTTAACGTTGTACATATAAGTTTTGATGTCTCAACCTAATCTCAGTCTACACATTCGTCGACGTCGAGAACGTTTCTACAGCTCACCGTAAACTCGTAAACGGTGTGACTTGATTAATTTCCAATCAGCGGGGTTATTGTTTCGCAAATTCGATTATGTGCGCTGAACATTTATGGAAGCAATTTCGGACGTAGCCCTTCGCAGTTCACCCGTCGTGGTATTGAGAGTCGACGGCCTGACGACTCTCACTGGGAGAAAAAGCAGCGACGTGCGCCGGTCCGCGTTTCGTGATTCGTCGCGGGCCGCGACTAAAACATGAGCCTAATCCGCAAAACAAACCGATCCTCCAGAGTCCCATTCGAGACGCGATCCTTGGTTGCGATTTCTACGTTCTCATACGCGACGAAAGGCCCGATTCGTCGAAGGGCTCCGACGAAGGGCAGGACGGCAACTGCCACAAATGACTTTATTTATACCCTCGACTCCTTATTAGGACTCCTTATTAGGACACTAGCTGGTAATCGTGAATTCACCGGGAAAATAATGCAGTTTATGTGAAACCTGTTTCCGAGCATCAGCTTTAATGGACGATAGAATATAGTTTAACTTATAGCTTATAATCGACGGAATTGTCACGCGATTGCCACTAACGATCACTTTAAGCTATGATCCATATAATCTAGAAAAGTTGCAAAAACATTGTAAAGAGATTGCGTCTCATTACGTGATTGCAATAATGTAGAAATGTTGCGCGATATTGCATTTTTGTTAGAAAAATTGAATGAGAAAAGTTGCGCGCAACTTATATTATATTCATCGCCGTGAAAAATTCATTTCTCATTAATCACCGGAAGAATTGATTCAACAAAAACTTATGAGCATGATACCTACCGCAAATGACTTTATTTATGCTACCGATCCTTATTAGGATTCTGTCAAGCATGGTCAACCGCGCGCAAAAGCAATTCAACGCTCTCTCAGTTAACTACCTGTTTTTTGCAGCCAGTATGTCAAATTTTACACATTTTATTGGAAATATTATTTATAAAGTTATACATCCATAAAATTATATACGTTCATTTAAAAAGGAGAATTTTAAAGAAATTAATTAGATATTTCAAATCGATAAATGGTAAAAGCCTTGAATTCGATATAATTTACGTTATACTTAAATGAAATATTACACTTCATCAGCATATGAATAAAATAAGGCGCTCGGAAAAGTACAAATAGCAAATGGTTATTTTAATCATAAAACAATAAAAAAATAATGACAAAAAAATTCTTTACTGCGCAACAACCTGAAATGACTTAATTTTTAGCTCAAGCACTTATTATTCATCATTCTCACAAAGTCCGTCAACCGTGAAGCCTTTGCGACACGTTGTCGTGAGATAATCGCCCTGCGTTTATGCTTAAGAATCTCTGTGATAGGTGCTGGAGTTACATGGAATGAATGGCTTTACTAAAGTATTTAAAAATCTAAAAATAATTTTGTCGAATCAAAATAATTATGTAGGACGTACAAACTGATTGCTGGAATATCAACATTTTTTGCAGCATTTCTCCTTATGCTGGTAGTCCAAAAAAATTATTTTCAGATCTGTATTTAACTAAATTTTTAGATGCTTTATCAAAATTGTTCTTTCCGTGTGCATTTTTCAATTCGTCAAAACATAGTAAAGGAAATGTAATTTATCATATTATCCTATTTCAGAAGTTTTTAGGTATAAAAGGATTTATTTATTAAAATATACGTTTTCTAAGGTTGACAGTTTAAATAAGAATACCAATTAATTTTTAATTTATTAATGTAATATATGACTTGAACATATGACTTTCTAATAAATATTACATAAATATTCAATAAAACAAGCAAAAATTCGATAATTTTTTAAATTGAATCATTATTGTAAAATAGAGAGAGAGAGAGAGAGAGAGAGAGAGCCTAAAAATTTTTTTAGAAATTACCTAGAAAAAGACATCTTATAGAAAATATATATTTAAAAAATATCATAGAAATATAAATATTGCTTAAACTTTTTTTTATATATCTAGAGATTAAAAATCGTATGTATAGAAATCATTAAATCGGAAATGTTGAAAATTACTACATATAATAATATTCTTTCAAATTTCATTTTCTTTTCTCAATGTTTTAAAACTGTCTTGCGTAATAAAAGCGAGAAATTCGTTTTATAAAGGAGATTATAGCAGACGTTTCCCATAGCTCGCTATTCCTTCCTCGCCTTCAGTCGCGCACGTGTTCGTATAATCATGTAAAAATTGACGAAGACCGTGCATATTGTAATAAAATAGGAAGAATGCTGTTAAAATAAGTCGTCAAGGTCAACGCGTTAATTTGCAGATTAATCGAAAATTTTATATCGTCTCATCTTGACTGTCAGAGGTCTTTTTATGCCATTTTATTATCTAGAGCCCTTTAGATGACCAAAAGAAAATGTATACGAGCAACGCAATAGGAGCACATTGTAAGGATGAAATAGTGGGGGTAAACTTTTCGCGGCGTGTGTGGACTAGCCACTGTTATTCGGATCATTCGTCCCCCTCTTCAAGACACGTTACCCCGCCGCTTCCGAGTCATCGACGTTTGGATAAAGGGAGTTTCTCTGTCGGTAAGGAAGGGAGATCAGAGTGACGCCCCCCTGGATGTGAATCTTCTATCGATGGAGCTAAATATCCCATCTTCCTTGCGCCCATATCTCTGTACATCCCGTCTTCGTTACCAACGAGAGTTCGTTCTCCATCTTTTTCTCACTCTCTTTTTCTCTCTCGTCCTTGCTTTCCATCTCTCTATCTGGTACCGCCGGCTGCTGGCAGCGCGGAAGGGATTCAGAGCGAGGGGAAAGCTGGCCGTGAAATTAAAACATGATGAGGGGTCTAGATTGAGATGCGAGGAAGAGAGAGATGGCGAAGGAGTAAAAAAGAAGGAATGGCGAAGAGGATGGAGGCAATGGTGAAGACGGAGATGGCTAACGCCAGGGACGCATCCGCGAGCGATATATAAATGAACGTCGATTTCGCGGGTGGCATTCGCTTTGGCTTTTATGCCTTTGCATACATCATACTTCGCGAAGTGATTTTTTATTTGTTAAATTACTTCTATCTCTAAAAAGAAAAAAGACTTCACTGTTAAATTTATAATGTTATAGATCCAAAATTATATCCAATTTTTAAGCCGTTAATTATTTTTATAAGAGTTTAACAATTTAACTTAAAAAAATTTATTAAATTTGACCTAAATTTAATTTGTTATTTACGAAGTGCTTATTAATATAAATGTTTACAGTGAAACTAATTACAGAAATAGATTGATTTACATTTTGATATACATAGAAATTAAAAATAACAAAATGTCATTTAATTCAAAGGATTGAATTAACAATGCCTATTTGATGTCTAACAGTGTTTATCCGTTAGACGCATCCTCAATTTTTTTCTTTAAACGCTTTGGAGTACTTTGAAATTCTTTTTGGATTAATTTACCGAAAGAATATTAAACAATTGTGAACGATTATACATTTCGGTCAACAGTATCAGAGTACTATATATTTTATTCTATGTATGTTTATGCTTTAAGTTTCTTCACTTAGTTCATGGATTCCACGAGTAGTTAGTCACAATGTCGTCACACCGGTCGCATAAACGATGTCCTTTTTACACATCGTATGCTATAGAATAAATTGTCCAGAAATTTCTAAGGTCGGCTCGCTTTGTGGGATTAGCCAGGAAACGGCGGGCTACCAGTTACAAATCATCAGGTCATCCAGTCACAAGTTACCACCTATCACGCACCACGTGACTTCACCATCGACATATTTACCACCTGGATTTATTACGTATTTTCGACGAAACTACAACGACGCGAACGGATCTTTGAGACGGTCGCAACCGCTCCATTATATCTTCCCCTATGATAGTCATATAATTTGTAAACCAGGCGTGATCATGTCCATCAACTACTCATAATGATCATCTTGGCCTGCCGTTTCGTACTATGCTTATTCATCCGTCAAAGTAACGCATGAGCTTTATTATAGAATATTAGAACTGAAAAGGATTCTATTAAGAATGCAAAACTAATATTAAATTGACATTGAAATAAATATCTTTAATCTATCAAATACTAAATAACTTAAAGAAACGATTAATTTGCGATAATGATTGCAATATTTTCTCTCTGTGTCTCCGTTTCTCTTTTAAATATATAAATTAATGAAACAAAAATTGGTTCTTATCAAAATTGTAAAAAATAATAAAAAAGTAAAGAAATCTAAAATTTTTCGTCCAACTCGAAAGAGAGAGAGTGATATACAAAGTATAAATGTCATTCTAAATTACACGATTGAACAATAACCATATATCGAAATGCAAATCCGTAAGATTTATTTACGTATAAGTTACGCATGATTTTTTTTTTTAGAAAAGTAAAAGTATTTGAATGAGACAGAATACTACTCATTGCGGTATGTTTGTGTGTTAAACGGTCCGAATAGCCGTAAACCGACAACGTTCTACGTATTCGAATTTTCTGTGAAATCCTTTTCACGCGATTGGTTCCGCGAACGATCGGTATTGACGGCCGGACGGGTAGTTTCAGGGTGAAGCGAGGGTGAAGATGATGGCCGAGACAGTCTTTCCTATATTGGGAGCCGCTCTTTAGGGTCCGCTTGATAGCACGAGATTCTGTGGCCCATAGATCACGGCGAATTCCCTCTATCCTCTTTTCAGGAAGCGGCACAATGCTGGGTACCGATGCTGTCTGCCATTATAGGCAGAGCCGATCCAGTCGCGGCCCTGTTCCGACAATGGATGCGAAGTCGGCCATTGTGCGGGTGATTTGGGACCTTGGGATAGACCGGAGAGGCCTTCCCTCTTTCTGCCGAGTTACCGAGATGTCTTCATTAGGCCCATTTCGCCGCTCCGGGATATACAGAGAAGTGCGGCTTGTTACGACCCGCTGAAGAGAAGCTGAACATTTGAGAATCAGCAGCGTGAATTGGAGGTGGTATGGTGCGAGAGAAGTTGCGCATTCTGGAGATTTTTCCAGATAATAAGGACCATATAATTGTGTAACACAGACAGAGTTGCTTCTTTCCTTAAAATCTTGAAAAACGTACCGAAGAGATTATGGTCATGACGAGGTCAAAATTCTATATAAAATGCTTACATGCTTTAATAAATGATTAATAATAATGACTGATTATGATGATAATGATGATGATGAAAACTTTAATCAATAAGCAGAAGTTTTACTATCTCAAGAAGAATATATGTATTCTTAAAAGAGTGCAATTGATAAGTCTCTCTCTCTCTCTCTCTCTCTCTCCCTCCCTCTCTCTCTCTCTCTATATATATATATGCAATATCTGTGAAGGATTTTGCAATAAACAAGAGATTGACAAAATTTTATTCTGCAATTTTATTCTAAATTTCTCAAGTTATAGTAGAAAATTTCTAAGAGAAATTTGTACAATTTGCGAATGTTCAGTGGAATTCGAGCGATGAATGACACAAAGACGGGACATTAGCCGGATGGATCCTGTCATTTGCCGGGATTTACCTGCGTTTCGGTCTTTTTTTCATACGACGTTTAGTCCTTCCCCTGCCGTGAGACGTCGCAAGTCAGGCTCGAAATGGCAGCTTCTCTTCTACCAGTAAAGCCGACAGATCCGCCCTGGCACGCAATTCATCGCTTCCGTTGTAGATATTACATCTAATCAGTATCCCCTACGGTTCGTCAACTTCGTCCGACTTTTTCGGAAATTTCCGAAATGTTAAACGCAATTAGTAATATAAAGTAATATCACTTTTGTTTGTTACTATCACAACTATCATAATTAAAAAAAGATAATTTGAGAAGAATATAAGAATATAACCATAGAATTATTTAAAATGAGTTTTGCCTTTGTGCAAGTTAAATGTTTCAAATAAAAGAAAAAATTCTATTTGTGATAAAAACAAATTTTGATAATATTCACATCTAAATTTGCAAATATTTTTTTTCGATTCTATAAGCTACTTATTTAACCAAAAATAAGATTCTTTCTTTTTATTTAATTTATTCTTGTCAGTCTAAAGTTCACTCATAATTGTTTAAATATTTCAATATTGTTGATCTTATAGAATAAATTACTTACTATACTGCGATATTATAATACTATTGCTAGATTTCGAAGAAGTCTATTTTCTGTATATACATAAATAGATTCATAATGAAGCGTAAAATGGAACTTTTCACATCGTAACGTTTGAAAAATCGCAAAACAATCTCGAGGATCCAAACGATTAGCATGTCAATATATTTTAACGCTTCAGCCGTAAAGCCGTGTAGGAGAAACTTTGTCCCACACCTAATTAAATTCGTGGTGAGATTCCGTAGTCGATCGCCTAACCGATCGAACATCTTTTGACGGTGCAGCCGATTTCCGAGAAACCTATACATGGTCCTTCGGTCGGTCGACCAATCGAAACAGGAAATACCTCCATCGCGAGACCGAACACGACAAATCTATCGCGTGATCACAAATGTCATAAATTGTGCCGAGATAAAAATCGGTAGAATGCAATCGCGATAAATTACAAATAGGGAACGAATTTATGGCCCATATAATCTTAAAGGCTACAATAAAATGCTCACTAACAATGAAAAAAATGTTGTTCCCATAAAGAGTTTTGTTGTGAATTAAATTCGTAAAATAGTTCTCGGTCTTAATTCGACATGACATGAGATAATATAACATAACGAAGCATGAAATTTAGAAATACGAATCGTGTGATCCTGAATTGCTATAAAATATTTGAATAGCATAAATTTTTCTTCAATCGGAAAGGTTAATCTTCCTTGGGATATGTGACAAGTGTCCTTTGTCAAAGATGTCATCGATGGAATCATTAAAGACCGACGAAATCCGATTTTCCACGGTCACGGAGCGCCTAACACCTCACGAATTTTGTGTACGTCGAATTTCCTGGTCGGCCTACTATTTACTTGCTACTCACTTTTTCTTTCTTGTTTCTTCTTTCAACTTACGAAACGTGTCGCGCGCAAAGACGCGCGCAGAGCAGAGTGTCTGGTACGGCTGATTAGCCGGGAAATCGTAGGGCCCGTAGGCGTGACAGAATCCGTACGATCCATTCGTTTTCCTCGATTTTCACGCCCGGATCGTTACGACAGCGGTTCGAATTCTCGAACGGTGATAATTTCCTCGGAACATTGACTCGTCCGCCTTACAACCCAGCCCATTCGTTATAGTGGCATCGAAACACTTCCCTTCACGTGCCCTGTAACCACAACGACGGTATCGTGTATAAGCGGATGGCAATCTAATTAACGCGAGTTCGATCCTTTTATATTATTCGCAGGGTGTTGAGAACAAGATGATTACCGGTTCTCGGCAGGATTCTAGCGCAGCCATCGTCCATTTGAAAATGAAAAATCATTTCTCCCTCAGCTTCTCTCTCCAATATATAATCCGTTTTCATTATATACATGTATGTGTGTGTGTGTGTGTGTGTGTGTGTGTGTGTGTGTGAAACCGACAGTTCCTATTCTTAGCTTTCTACAAGTTCCATTCATGATAAATAACTATTTTGCGCATATGCAATTAATGTATTGCGATTTCTAAGAAGCAAGAGATTCGTACACAATTCGAGAGCAAGATTTATTAATTTACCTTCGTTCGATTTACAAATATCAGACGGATGCACGAATCTTTGACGATCGACAGTCAAAAAGCGTTTGTTATGTTCGCATGCTACGGATAATGAGATGAGTCGGCCATAAAGCGCGACGGCAAGTAGCGTGAAGATCCTTTTGCTACTACAACGTGTGGGTAATAATTACGATATCGAATTCGCAAGCAGGACAGGGAAGGACGAGAGAGCGTGGAGAAGTCGGCGAAATGAGGGATGAGAGCGCCGCCAATAGGGAATCAACCGCGGACCTCCAACGTCATAATTCATCTTCATCGGCGAGACTGTGCCCGGGTTGCCCAACTTTCCGGTGGATTAGCGGTCCGCCTCGTGCACGTAATGATCGTGTCGACGACGATAGGTAGAACGAAGGCAGCAGGTAGCGGCAAAGGCGAGAAGCAAAGAAGAATCAATTTTGGTTTTTCTCGTCCTCTCGATCGTCGTCTTCGTTGTCGTCGTCGGCGTCGTTGTTGTCGTCATAGTCATCGTTGTAACCCTTACAAGAAGCAACGGCAGATAGAGCAAACAAGGAACAAAGGCCTCCTCGGGGTGACTTGCGAAAGTCCCCTACGGCGGCTTCTTACGCTCCTGAGCGTCATGGGGCCCGTTCAGCGCTCATAAAGCCCGCTAGGGGCCTCACCATGGAAAAACAATGAGGCGGCCCGATCAGGCTCGGGCTCTCTCCGCAGCCTCTCTGATTCGCCATGAAGCCAACAAGAAATTGACTACGATGGCTGCTCTCGCTTTTACCGTCGATGCACCAACGGGTTCTCCTTCACGTTCTCTGTCTTGTCGAGAAACCAGAGATTCTGCGTTTCGCATGGAGTTCCCTTTCGCGATTAATCGTTGTGCGATAATAGAAAAAAAGCATCTTCGGTTTTTAAGAAAATAAGCAAAGTTAAATTTGCTTATTTAACCACTTGGAAAGCGAGAGCGAATACATTCTTCATCTTTCGTTTGTCATTTGAAATTTTGTGATGCGTGCGAATTTAAATGAAGCGTGAATTTCGACGAGGCTTCTCCAAGACTTTGGTTTCTCGCTAATTCGTAAATGATCTTATCTCGGAATCTTACTTGGGAGCAAGCTACTAACTCTCGACACCTCGGTGGTAAGTTCTCGCTCTTGGTCGTTTCCCGTCCATTTCGGGCGCCCTTCGCTGACGCCCCGTTACTCTCTTTTTCTCTTACAGATATGCAGCGCACCACTAAATGCAGGAAAGAGATGGAGACTTCTCTCTCTTTCTTATATATATATATATATACGCGTGCGCAAACATATCTCAACTTCCACTGTGCAGATCGGTCGAGCAGATAGGCCGAGCCACCAACGTCTTCTCTGCGACTTAAACTTTGGCAGAATCCAAAGAGTATCCTGGAAAGCTTACGGTACCGCCGTAAATCGTAATTCATCGCTTTTTGTATCAAGCCGCGCATGGGATATGAAAATGGAGCGCGCGGGTCGACGCCCCCCCGTCGACTTTTCGGCGCGGCTCTTTTCTCTTCGGCTTCTTTCCTCCTCCTGACATGGCCGGCGTTTCTACATTCGGGAAAAGAAAAAAAGAAACAAACGTGGAACAAGAGTCAAGAACGCGGGCCGAGCCAATGAGAAAGACGAGAGAAACCTGGTAAATGGGGCTGTAAATCTGGAGGGCAGACCCATTATAAGTTTATTACCGACTTTCCTCGACGCGCGACACTTCTTCGGATACGAGCCAAGAGTCCAACTCAAAACCTGTTACACACACGCGTAGGGAAGGAGAGAGAAAAGAGGAATGAGGAGACGGTGCTATATACTAGAGGTCATTAGTTATCTTAGTTTACTGGAAAAAATTGTTATGGCTTTCGAGTTATTTAACCTTAACTAGCATCCGTCGCGGTAGTAGGAAAAGATTCGATCCTATATATATACATGTCACATAACTTCTTAATTAGTGTAAAATAATAAGATTAATGAATAAAAATAAATACTTTAAAAACAATATATTCAAATCGATATGTCGATGTATGTATTAGCCTTGAATCAGTTATTATTGTTATTCTATGTATGTAATTATAATTTTTCTATTTTAATTTCATTAAAAATTTAAACGATATGTTAAGAATTTAGGATTATACTTGTATTATGAGAATTCGCAAAGTCAGACTGCTGGCGTTCCGATACGGAAGTAAGTTGCCCCGTAATCGTTCGATTTTGTAAATCACGATGCAGTAATTATTCGGCGTTAAATCAAAGCGAACTTCTCTGCTCACGCGGCTACTTCGATTCACGGAGCGTTGAGTTTTTCGAGCATGCTGGATATTCGGAGTCCACTGACGGCCCCACCGAACGTTTCCCCGTGACGGAGGTGGAGCGAGGGGCCCCGAGGGTTTAATAACACCGTGGGTCCCGGCATAACCGACCGAGACCGACCGGGCCCTCCCCCCAACCCCTTTTGGCATATATATAGCAATTAGGCCGTGGAACGTCTCTATCCCAAGCCGCGGCGGCCTTCCCAGCCATGATTAGAGGACATACGCACGCGGTGGGGGCCCAGCTAAAGGGCCCTACGCCGTCCACCATGAGATTAAGGTCTCTTCCACGCTGCCCTCCCTCTTCTATCTTTCCCCTCCCATCCGCGAGGAACAGCCTGAAGCGGCAAAACGCGTCGGTTCGAATTTCGACGCGTGACAACCTCGTAATACCTGATATTTATGCGACGCTAGTGATCAACCAAGGACAAGTCACGCTTGCGAGAAGTAGATAATTGCATAATCTGTCGCTTCTTTTCCCTTAGCACGGGGTGATTTACTTTATAGAACCTTCAGATTTAAATAGAAAAATTAAAAGCAGGCGAGGAGGCAGGGAGGATCAATGACAAATAAAAATATTCATATAGGCAGTGTATAATTAATTATACTTTTGCCTGTAAGATGTGGTGTAGGATGTGATTCATAGTAATTTTAGGACCAGGAGGAACATCGAAATTATAGCTGTGTCGCGAGTGTCGCCTTGGAAGCGAGTTAACATAAGAAAAAGACATCAGCAGGTGAAGGTGAAATAAAGATGAGATTAGGATTGTGGTTAGAGAGGACTGAAGGAAGACGTAAATAGGACCTCGATGACGCCAGAGGCATCGGTATCTCTACAAAGATGCCGATATGAGCGACCACAGAAAGGATACATAAATAAAAGACAGGTGCGTTTTTTCAATCCTTAAAAAGGGATAATCCGTATTGATCAGAATCCAGCGTCCAGTAATTTTTCGTGTATCCAATTTTGACATTTTCTTATTTAAGTTATAATTGAGGACTCTTTCTGTATCTTTGTACATTTCTATAATACATTCTCCTCAGCCTTCAATTTGTAAATCGCGAAACATAAGTAGGGAAATGATTACAATTTAAAATTAAAATTTATACACAGACTAAACGTAATTGTCATAGATATTGAAAATAAATTAATGTTTTCTATCCTAAGAAAAATCGCAATTATGCTCGCTAAATTTTTATGTAGCAGCGTGCGCGAGTTTTATCAAAGATGTCGGCAGTCTTGTCGAGAAGAGCGCGTCGTAAGCGCGGCTCTCGGACTCCGTCTTCGGGAGGTCTTCGCGTGAGGCGAGGCCACCATGTTTCTCCCAGACTCTGTGGCTCTCTTCACCTCTTCGTTCCTCTAACGAGGATCTATTCGCTTCATCTTCTTCTTGGACTCGGCGTGCGAGCATCGGCCACCTTGGGGCGCCCCCGGGTGGCGAACAGACCAATCTGCCTTACGCCACCTCTTCTTTGATCCTCTCGGGGTTAGCCACTCGCTTTCTTCATCACCCATTCTTGATCCTCCTTTATCTTACTCGTAGTTATCAAAGAATATTCGTTTGTTTGTAGAATTAATCGAACTAATTATAAATTTTCTTTCACAATGACATTTTTTTTTAAAACATTCAAATTTTGCGTAAGATAGGCCAGAAAAAAGCTTCGCCATAAACGCCATTGTATTGAAGTTAATGGACTTCAATCATCATTGAATCCCCCGAGTCATCTGTAGCGCGTGCAGAACGTCATGTTCAGCACATAGTTACTTGGTTCGACAACTGAATATCTCGATTCGAATCGCTCTCGACAGTGGTTGAAACGGCAGGGGAACGCGCCTGTCGTTTTCCCACGCCCAAGTGTCGGCGAGGCCCTGTAATAATAAAGAGGCGCCGCCGCGTTGCGACCGACCGCGAACGTACATCGACGGCTCGTTTCGTGGGGACCCTTTTCAGGCCCCACCGCCGCGTCGTGCCGCCACCGCGCTCTGCCTCCGTTGTGTATCGAATCCTCCAGCTCATGGAATCCCAGGAAACGAGGAACAAATTATCTCGTCAGACGGACGCACACCGGTTTGAAGCGACGAGACCTACGAGTCAGTCTCTCTGGTCGTCTTTCTTCCACTCGGAATATCTCACCATATGCTCGCTACGAAATATCGCTGTCTTCTTCTATCTATAACCGTCCCCCGATAACTAACTGACCCAACGCCTAGCGCCCCGCGTGTCGGCACAGGCGGCTTCTTTCTTACCTGATGAGTGCGTACGGACACACACGCACACATCGCACGCACGCCGTTCGTGAGATCAGCCGTCACGCCAACGACGTGCAGAAGAGGATGATGAGGTAGGAGGGGAGGATGGAGGGTGGGTGCTGGTTAATGAGCTAGAACCACGGGGGGCTTGGAAACGGACCTGCGAGGCAACGGGCTCCATCGGCTTTCTGAGAAGTCACGAATCGCAGCCTCCTGGCCGCTCGTGTTACGTTTCCCGCGTAAAAGCCGCCACTTCTTTGCCTCGCCTTCGCCTTCTGTCGTTAAGTCAGGCTGAAGGCACGCGTGGTTTACAGGGAACGCATTCCATTTCCCTTATTTGCGACTCTGGCAGATAGCAACTTCCGAACAACCTTTGTTTAATCGAATGAATATGATAGTCGACATTCTTCGATCTTTTGTCATTTAACATCTTGATATTTCACCGTATTTTGGTACACAATGATTATGACAGTTAAATTATATTTAAATACATGTCGATAATATTCGTGTAAATAAAAACAGAAAGAGATGTTGGATATATATTTAAAGATATGAATTAGTTCTGTCGAAAGGCGAATGGATCAAATTTTCGATTTGAAAAGAAAATTCTTTAGAATGGTAGTGTCAAAAGGTTTATAATGATCATAGAAAATAATCTTTACAAAGTTACAGTTAGGATAAGAAAGAACGAAACGATAAGACAGTAAGAGAAAGGAGATTGGAAACGTCGACGAAAGAGAGAAAGAGAGAGTAAGAAAGAATGAGAGAAAAGATGCAGCGAGAGTGGGGTACACCTGACCAACAGGTACCCGATGAGGTCCCCCATAAGCAGTCCCATCATTGGCTCGGCCCACTCTCCCACTACCACGTGGGGGCTTTCTCTCTAAAGGGTTCCAGTCTTCCCTTTCTACAGTCACCCAACATCTTACTGCTAAGACTTCTTCCAAGCGAACAGAGATGCGAATAACGAGACTGAGATGCCACGAGATACTATTACTTTATTTTGTTATTCCATGTCATATGTATTTTTCTTAACCCGAAAATTTTCGATGTACAAACGTTGCACCAGTCATTGATCATTCTGATCTCATTCACAGAATTTCCATCTCTTGCAAACAATTTTTTAACAGTACAAGTATTATGGAAGAATACTAATAATACTGTTGATAATACTCAAGACATGGAAAAAGATGAAAAGCAAGATGAAGAGCTGGAAGTTCTTCTTTACACGAAAGGAGATCCAAGGTAGGAAGAAACGGAAGAAGATTCTCTTATGCTCTGGTCATAACGAGCGTGGCGTTGTTGCCAGTTCGACTGTACTCGCATAGTGCATGTAACACGCGTCCCTTTTTGTTTACACTGGATAACATGACTACCATGAAGCGAGGTAACTGCTTTTTGCCATGTTCTCTCAGGAGCAGTCCTGTAAGACGGATCGATTGGACGTAGCCGCACTCGCATATCGGCACTCTGTCGATTTTAACGACCGCACGGTCCATTCACTCCGGGCCGGCCGTACAAAGCGCTCTCGCTTGACAATTCTATTTCTTGTCCGTTCACTTCACCACCGTCTAAATAGCCGGCGACGTCGGTCATGGCGATTCAAAAAGTCGACAAAACATATCGATCGGACACGGCAAGGGAGGAGACAGGAAGTCACGCTTGTCGCGCGATATCCTAAGGTAAGTATACGTTCGGGGAAGGTAAACGTTTTAACCGCTCGACACATAATCATTAATATTTCCTAATTTTATAATTTTATATCTTTCTTCGAAGATAAATAAACGAGGCTCATAACAAATATATTTAATCGTTTCCGCTAATTTTTAAAGAAAAATATTCGGAAGTGAATATCATTCTAATAATTAATTTATGAAGCCCACAGAGAAAATGATGAATATTATGCGCTCAGCCTGTTATAAAGGGAACGGTGAACCATCAACAATGTTGGAGAGTAGGATGATTAAGGTGGCGCTGATTCGCAAGAACAAGCAAGCCCGAGCCGATACCTAAAAGCCTACCGTAGATTGGCCGGTCGTTTGACGATAATTAGGTCCCGCGGAACGGAATCTCGCCTCCTCCTTGCTGCCGAGAGGACGACGGCGGACCAGTAAAGTCAACAAAATAATGAGTAGTTACGGGTGTTTGTCGGCAAACGCGAACATAACGCGGCTCGAGGCTGATGAGGAGGATCCACGCCAGAGAATTACACGGACGTGTCGAGGGGGGGACAAACGACGAGTAGGTTGAAGAGGACAACCACGAGTCGACGGCTGGTTAATGACTCTCTAATGCATTTCATCCCTCTTGCACCGGTGATTATCGAGATGCAATGTCGTAATGGAATCTCATTCAAGGTTGGTATAAAGATGCCATCTTTGTTTTCATGTTTCGCGAATAATCACCATTATTAAATATCTCCATCATGTTCGTTAATTATTTTATAATCGAGTGTTTTTATTTGTGCATAGTTGATTTCAATAACTTTATAAATATTAAATGACATCGTGTCATGAGAATAATAAAATTGAATATTAGAGAGTTTAATTAGTATTATTAGAATAAACTTGTTAAATTTAAATGTTCGAAAAAGAAGACACGATGGTCAAAACTTTACGCACTACTTCTAACAATAAGTGTAAAAAAGCTTTGACACCATAATAAAGATAGATAGGGTAGTAAATGGTTTTTCAAGACGTATGCTCATCAATCTCGGGGAAAAAATGGGTTGTTATAAGAACTGATGAGATGCGAGCCGCACCCTCGCATAAGATTCTCGGTTGTTTCACACGTGCTGCGCGGGAACACAAAACCGAAGGGACGAAAATGTGAAGAAAGGCAAAATAGGCGGACGAGGTCAATAGAACTTCTCATTGTCGGGTGACCAAATTTTTTTCCGGCGAGCTTATGATTTTGAGAAATCCGCATGGTCGTTCTAAAACAAGGCCGACTAAGAAGAAAACATTCGATACCAGGCATATGGTGAAAATTCAGGCGGAGTCACCGGAAGCTGAACACTTTGGTAAGTTGCGTCAGACGCATATGTTTTGCACACGTATCACCGATAGTGTTCTGATAAATTTTTCAAGTTAAAATAAACATTTTCAATTGAAAATTGTATTTTAATATACATACTGTATAGTAACAAATCATGGATGTGATAATTATTTGTGCAAAATTAAATTATAGTTGTAAAATAATTTTCTCCGAGAAGATTGAATATTAATTGTGGTAGATTAATAAATAAATAAATAGAAAATCAAACATGTGATTAAAGTAACTCGAATAAAAATATTAATGTATAAGACATAGAACTGAATTTTAATCAAATGGACATGATTAAACAAATTAGAATTTTGATTTCTTTTTCAGAGTTTCGATGTCAACGTATATATAGTTTATTTTTACAAAATGTTTACAATATAACATCTGGGAATAATCTAAATAAGAGCCAAAGTGCGATTTCACGATAGTTATCGATGTGCATTTTCATCCAACAATAAAAGGATATTTGAGAAAAAAGAAAAGGGCAGAGAGAGAGAGAGAGAGAGAGAGAGAGAGAATGACTCGTCTTTCTCTGATACACCCACGCGTTTCCCTTCGTAGCCGCGGGAACGAGACGAAAGAACGGAAAGGGCTGAGGGTGGGAGTCAGGGACGGCTGGTGCTAGTTGAGTTGTCGAGCTGACACGCGTTCTCTCTCCTCGTTCCACCATCGTCGCGTCGGTCGTCTCCCTTTAACTTTCATCCTATAAGCTCCCTCTCTCCTTACAATTCTTCCCACCATTCCCGATTGATCCGCCTCTCTTTCTATCTCGCATCGTCCCACAAAGTCGTTCCTCTTTCTCATAACTTTCTTGCTCTCTCGCTCTTTCTCTTTTTCTCTCATTCTCTTTTCCCCACCCTTTACTTACATTGAATTTTCCTCTCTGAATCTTCGCAGCTTCTCTGTCGCACGCCTACCCAAGAACACACTACAGCCACTGCCACACGCCCGACCTCTCTCCTTCTTGACCATGCTCCCTCTTGATGACCGTGATGGTGGTGGTAGTGGTGATGGTAGTGGAGGAGTTTCAGTACCGCCATATCCGCCAAAGCACAAGCACCGTGACAGAGCCCGTATGCACGTTTCGACTCGTGCCTTTCCCAAAGCAGACAGCTTCGTCACCCCCGCGCCCTAGATACGGTCTGTCATGCATCCGAAATGAAGGCGATAACCATTTGCATTCCGGAGCACAGGACAGAAAACCTAATGTCAAAGTTCTCCCAATCGAGGGAATAAAATCAAGTGTCGCGCGTGTTATTCGTTACTGGGCAGACAGTGATCAACCGCAGTGCTCCAACGTTCGTTCATTAAGGGTAGTGATTTAGGAATGCGATCGCGAGGACGTCTGACACGCCGTCAGAAGCGGTTTAATCGTGGTGAACGTGCTCCCGACTTGCGCGATCAGTGGGAGTCGTCGCGCATTAATTGTGACGATGGTGATTGACGTCGCTTTATGAATATGTCTTGTTTGTATGACGAGATCGGTCGTATGACGATAATATATGCGTTGTGACCTGGTACCCGTTACCGTTCGATTAAATCAGTGACCAATCGAAACTGGCCCGTGTGGATTTACGAACAGTGAGTCACCATATTCGGCGACTAGTGAAAGGAGTCTCGCGTTGCTGTTGGATAATTTGAATCCGTCGGCAACAACAGTCCATAACCAAATCTGTCGAAGACGGAATTGAGAGCGATTCTAAGAACTTCAAGGATCCAGAAGGATATCAGGTACGGCCGTTTTTGAGAAACGTTAGAAACATCATTGAAAACTTAATAGAATTGATTCCTTTGGAAGTGTCGACGGGGGGGGGGGCCTATTGTCACGACGGCGTTTTCATTATTTAAACCCTATCAATGAGGATGTAAACGTGAAGAAAGTGCGACTCATGAAACATCGTCGATCATCTTGATCGAGGACAAACGAGGAGCAATTGCGGTGACAAATTCATCACCTTTTTTTAAAGACAAGCGGACCGGTCTCTCTGAGAACGGACTATGTCCGCCATTGTCGCTCATCGTTTGTATTATCGGTGCCGCAAGCAGGGTGCCAGGACGATAACCAACCTGCCTTGATCCTGGAAGGAACGGGTGGTGATTTTCTGGCGCGACAGCTGGCTTTGGCAGCAGCAACAGCAGCAGCAGCCGCCGGCAAGATGCCAGAAAAGGAGGTTGCTTATCATCAGGAGGCATTCTCGTTGCTGCAGCCACCGCCACCGCCGCATCACTCGCACTCGGCCTTCCATGCAGCCTTCCATCCGCACCCCCATTCGGCACCTCCACCGCCGTTTCATCCGCATCATGGACCACCACCGCCGCCACACTGCCGCGGCCGTAGCTTTTCATCCACCCCCACATCACTCGTGAGTTTTTCTTTTTATTCATTTTAAATTGACCGTATGTGAGATGCTCCGAGTGTCAAAAGCGAATAATATCAAGAAAATATATTGAAAGTATTAGCACAAACTTGATATCGAATTCTAGCATCTTTTTGATGTTAGGAAAATCTTAAAGAACATTTAGATGAAAGCCAGTGATACTTTAACTCTCCAATGTCCATTTCTACCAATAAATTGATAGAAATGGGCATAATAGTACGCATCTTTTATTTAACATCTTTTACACATTTTGTACATTGATTAGATTAGAAACGAACAGAGTATCGGATTATAATTAGGTCCAGTCTTATTCTGGATATCTAAAAATCCATCTTGCTATTAAAGGATTAAACATTATAAATGTTATAGCGAAAATTTCGATTT
>NW_011627352.1:1275738-1399330 GCF_000204515.1 Acromyrmex echinatior | reverse complement strand
TTTTATCAAAAATATCTAAAAATTTAGCTAGATACAGATTTGAAAATAGTTTTGTTACACTGAGAGAAAAATGTACTTAAACTTTAAGAAATATTTGTTCGAATTGTACCAATTGAACATTTACTAAATATTACAAACATTTATTTAATATTAATTTGATTTAACTATTATATATTTTTACATAACAAATTATTTTATAAATAAATGTTATATTAATACTATTTAAACAATGATTTATTAAAATTTATTATATTTTTTTCTCAATGTAAATAATCAAAATAATTATGTAGAACACACGCTGGCCGCTAGAATACCAAAACTTTTTGCAGCATTACTTTAGTGTCCTACGTAATTATTTTGATAGTCCGACAAAATTATTTTCAGATCTGTATCTATAGTTAAATTTTTTAAAACTTCAACAAAATTGTTCTTTCCATGCATATTATAAAGGAATTAATCTGTGCATCTTGTCTCACATAACCATGGAGTTGCTTGTGTTTGCTATTCGGGGTTATTCTTTGTGATCGTAATTTTTCCTTCCTATTTAAATAGAATACAAAGTAATTAGATATGGATCAAGATATATGATATAGTCACTGAGTGCACACGAGTTTTCAACTCGATGCACAATGCCAACGATTAAAGTTTAGGAATTTGCATGCCATTACACGTCATTCTTTCGTAAGAAGCAGGAGTAATATGGGTTCGCACAATTTCGATTAGACTTTGTTAATAATTAGTTCACTCATAATCTCCCAGCTGTTCTGTGCGAGTGAAAAGACATTGATTTATGTAATTACCTATAATTTGCACGTGCAAGAATACGAAGCACACCGACGCAAATGAACTTATGTTACATTTCACGTAACATGATTGCGTTTAATGAAAACAGCGTAATCAATGACTTTATTTATATTTATGTATACGACGATCAGAGCAAGTAGTACGTTGTGCAAGTTGACACGAGAGAAGCGTTAACAAGCTTTTCGATGAGAGAAACGGCGTTGATTGGAAAGTATGCGACGCTTTAAGTATCGAATCAGAAGCGAAAAGATCTCGCGGTGGAGAATCACGTTACCGGTGGAATAGCCGCTTAACGTCTTAATCGAGTTAATTAAACCCTCTTCGCACGTTTTCACGTTCCGCGAACACGACACGCGATTGCACGCAACGAGATTACCTCCTCCGACTCCCTCGTCGCGACTAGGCATTCTCGGACGTGGAAACGAAGTGGCGCGGCGAGCGATGCAATAATTAGACGCTTCGACGCGGACCGAACAAAGCCGCGGTTTCCGTCCTTTCAGCGCTTCATTTTCACCGTGGAATTGCGGTACCCCGTCGAAAGGCTAATAGAGGCTATACCATTATTCTCGATCTCAAGTATATTATGTTGTTCCTAAGGGATACGGAATACTTTCACGAATACTTTCAGATCGACTATGAAACACGAGTAACAAAATCGTTCGCAATGTTACATTTGTTGCACACAATAATGTTTCTATGATTTTAATTTAATGCGCTCTCTCTTCTCGATGTCGATATCGCGGTTAATTGACGTCACACTTCACTGACTCCGGTAGTCAATTAATAATGCGCAATTAAAGTGACAATTATGCAAAAAGTTGGTCGCTTAATCTCGAACGTCTCGGACAACATGAATATTCTAACGGAGACGACAGAGAGAGAGAGAGAGAGAGAGAGAGAGAGAGAGAGAGAGAGAGAGAAAAACAGGTGCATTAAGAGTGTTGTAAAACTTAACGTTGATTCTTCCAAAGCATTAAATCAGCCAGCAACCATAGCAGGTGTTCCGGGACGGCAATCACTAGAGTTCCAGTATGTCGGTCCAATTAAGCATTTAATTGCAACAGTTGCCACCCTCTCGATCATCCATAATATCGTATCGATAAGGAGGGACAGGTAGTAGAGCGCGAGCCAGTAATAAATCGTGTTCGGTTGACAATTTTATTGGGGTATGCGAAATTGCGTGTGATCGCGCATAGAATATTGATCCATATAATTGTACCGATTATTATTCGCGCAGAATTACGCTTGATCCGTTTGGAATCGCCTAAATTTGTCTACATGTAATAAAGCAGAGGGTAAATAGTCGTGTTCGTAAATTCGAGTACAATAACGAGATAAATTTCATTTATTATTATTGCACTAGTCATAATAAAACGAATAAAAATTAATCTTTTGAATATGTATGTATGATTTTCTTGAAAAGATTGAAAAAGTATTTCAGAAAGGAAAAATTATAAATATATATACCTAAATAAATAACTGACAAAGTTGAAACAATTTGAAAAGATATCTAAAGATATACAGTGATATATAATAGAATATAAATATAAATTTTGTTGAATCATCAGAATGATTATGTAGGACTCAAGATGGTTGTTAGAATGTCAAAATATTTTGTAACATTACTTGTTATGCTTCAGCAGCTTACTTAATTATTTTGATGGTCCAATAAAATTATTTTCAGAGTTTTGTCTATAACTAAATTTTTTAATACTTCAGCAAAACCGTTCTTTCTTTGCATCCGTACGATCTTTCCAAGCCTGTGTGTGATTTATTTGATAAATATAAATCTCTCAAGACTAGATACGTTAAGTTATGCATTTAAGTTATAAATGCGAAAAATTTTGAGGGATTATAGAATGAAAGAGGAACTTAATCCAGCGGTACCAATTTCGCGGTTCTCACGAAGAGATGCACCGATTATCGGGTCTCTCGCCACGTCCTTTGTTCATCCGCTTTCTTTATTCGTGCCACGATCTTGAAGCTCGCAGTAGGAGGCCGAAGAGCGAATCGCGTCGGTTTCGTCGCGGTCGCTGTAAGCGTGCGCGCAGCTAAACGAATGGTGATGTCGGCGTGAATCGATATAGAGAATGAAAATCTAAAGAAACGAAGAAAAGACAGGACGAGAAAAATAAAAAGGAGACACTCGCCGGAAATTACGCCACGCGAGTCTAATTCCCGACGAAGGAGATGCGGCGTCGGACTTTACGAGGATTCGCGGTTTTACGGTGAACGCGACGTTGTAATGTCATAAAGCCAACTCGAGTTATGTGACAGATCGGAGAAGTAGCGCACATTTCTGGTGAACATGTCAGTATACTAGATTACAGTGAATTCCTAGATCGACCCCGCGTGACCGATGTGTTCATCTGGACTTGTCTGCATATAAACGATCAGTAAACAGTTAAAAATGAAATTTCGTTGAAAGGACGAAAATTCTTTCTTGCCTCACAGTTTTCATGTCCATGATAAGTGAAAAGTGTATAAATATTTATTGATACAAGAAATAAACAATATTACTACAAGAAAAGAAAGTAAAAAATAAGAAACTGAATTACTAATATCGTTGGACGTATCATTGCTGTCGGTACCTTATAATTTACTTAATTGCTGTACGTTTGTATCGCAATTTTTCATAGATATTAAAAAGCATAGCTAGAATTCTCAATCATAGAGCGACGTAATTAAATCTTACCGCTATTACATGGTTCGTTGCTTGCATAAACCGGATGTGCTAAAGTGAAATGAAGATTTCAATGTATTGAGTAATGTTTCGATTAGGAAAATGTTTTATTTCATGAAATTCCATTGATGGCAGATTTTTAATATTTTTATCACTTACTAGTTGGTTTGCATATTTTATTATTAACCTGTAAATAGGTAAATGGAATGGCCACAGCATCCCAGAACACGTATTATGAAATTATTCGAAATTATTCAATTATTCTTTAGATTTCTATGTATTGTCTAAGGAAAACAGAATAATTCCAATTAAAATCCATTCTAAACAGTTTCGTGTCCCCATATAGTGATTTTAAATCTTAAAGTAAAATTATTTTTATAAATTAAAAAAATTATTACACTCTCTCATGTCTTATAAGAATATAATCGATAATTAAGGTAAATTTATTTATAACTAACATACTGCGTCAGATATCAAAAGAGCAACGGATTGATAATCCAATTCCTTGAGTTAAGTAACAAATTTTATTCTTTCCAATTTTCATGTATGTCAAAATGTATGTATCAATCTATTTCTATGGTTAATTTCAATCTAAACAACATCCATTAACGTATACACTTAGTAAATAATAAACCAAATTTGAGTAAAAGAATTTAATATCTCTTTGAGTTAAATTGTTTAACTCTATTGTTTTAATTAAATTAACGACATATTGAATAAGAGCAGTGGCGATTTATAGAAATGATTAAAACTCAAATTAAGTATAATTTGACATTAAATTTAATGATGTGCTAGTAAAAAAATAACTAAAAAAATAAAATTATTTTAGTGTTCTGAGTACTCCAGTTACTAATTTGCGTATTTTTAAACCACCTATCCAAGTGTGTTAATATTGTGTTAATTAAGTATTAATATTATTTTATCATTAGACAATTACATTGATAAATATTAATATCGCTCCTCATAATGCTCGTAAAAGTTTTGAACATATCCCGTCAATTTTCAATTTATGATATTCTCAATTCCATCTCTAACAATAACGATGGACTATTCGCGAGTCTATCGAAACTTCCGTGGTACTTCTTGGGATGAGAAAGGATAGAGAGAAACGATGGCGGATGTAAAGTATATGGTGCGCGCCGGGCGCCGTATCTCGCCCCTGCTTTCCTCTCGCTGTCTTGAACAGATATTTTCGTCTCTTTACGAGGATGTGAGACACACCGTGTATTTTTGCCTTTGGACGTTTCGCTCCGTCACAACGAACGACATCGTCGGTTCCACATCGGCGTCATCGCGCGCCTCCGCTGACGAGCCGCGTCTGACGTTTCGACACGGTAAACGCTTATTCTGCTAGTTAATGCATCGTCGAACAAACGAGATAGTATCTCGGTAAGACAACTCGATTCCCTTTGACAATACCCTGCTGATAACGACACCCTGGAATCGAATAAAAGACACAGCGCGCGAATTCGAGTATTGAAGAGATCACGTCCTTATCGTAAGTTTTTATCGTAATCACGACCGAAGCGTCACCGCTGACCCCACGCACCGATCGTGGGAGGAAGATCTCGTTCTACCGTGAAAACGGGATACAAACAATGCAACAAGATCACCTCGCGTCCCGTTTATGAATCTCTTCATCGCGTGGGCCGTCGCGGAACGGTTGGGAACGAAAGGGAAGGGAACTGGCTGAAGATGCGGGCTGTTGTCCCGCGTCGTGGAAAATAAACGAGATGCACGAGCTACCAGACATGCTGGTATTCGCCGGGGCTCTCTCGTGAGCAGCATCGCCGACGAGGATCCGTCCAGATCGGATCACGCGCGTAAAATATCACAAGTCCTTTTTTTTACTTACGTGCGCTTTATCGGCATAAATTCCTCGCGACGACGTGCGGCGCGGCGAGACGCCTCTCTTCTTAATTCGTCGGCACATCGTGAATCCTTGAACTTTGCTTTATCGAAATACGTTTGCCTCTTCCTTGGGATACGGAATGCGCGGAGAAATGTTTCTCACGGGCTCGCTCTTTAATTCGCTCGCTCGGACCGTTTCGCTCGCGCTTATAAGGCGCGATCCGCGCCTTTCGACTTATCGAAAATACGCTCGTCGAGGTGCGTGAAGTGTTGTCGCGACACTTCTCGTTCCGCTTGTCGACTTTACTTTTGCATACTTGCTCGTTCGGATTTCACTTTGACGCGAACGAGCGGGTGGGATTATTCGATGCAATTCGAATGTTCGTCGTGAAATGAATACGTTCTTTTTTTCTCTTCGCTTATCTAATGAATACTTTGAGCGATTCTACTTTCGCCCGGATTGCAGTACTGAAAGTCCGAAAAGGCACTGGCTATATTTTAGAGTCCGATCGAAATTTTTGCCGAAACTGAACCGAAACACTCGGCTACATGTCTATTTCAATCGAAACCGAAACCAAAATTAAAAAATAGGAATCCTATAAAGACCTGTATAGACATGATACTTTTTCTTCATAAATACGTATCATGATTTATTGAAACAGTAATTAAATTTCGGCCGAAATTGAAAACCGAAATTTCGGTTGCGTCAATTTTTGTCAAAGAATATAAGTACTTCTTTTTCATAAATATCATAATTTCATTATTGAAACAATAAATAATTACACATATTAAAATTAATATTTATGAAGAACAACTATGTGGCTTCAGTCGAAATTAACACGTAATGAGTATTCGTTTTCAGTTCGGTTTCGGTAAGTTTTGGTCGGACTCTACTAATATTCACAGCGTTTAGATCGCGGCTTACAATACAAACTTCGACCTTCAATACTTAGGTCCCTATTGTAAACACTTGGTAGATGACTTAACTTGGCTTTAAATCAAGCTTCGTTTTTTGGAGACTAAAATATAGGCAGCTAAATAAAGATTCGCTAATTTTCTCTTTAGGGTATAAAAAGCGTAATAGTTAAAGATGTAACCGATAAACGGTGCTAAGACAGCAAAAATTCTTTATGGTGTAAATCAGAGACTCTGTAAGATCACAATGCTCGCCAGTTTTGTTTAACACTTGATAAACAAGGATAAAATGATTCCAAGAATTTTGCAAACGTCAAATGAAACTCAATCATAGTAAAACACAGATATGCCAAAAGTCATGTGATCGTGAGATTTGCTGATTGGCTGGAGTGAAAATCTTTTATCTATGATATTCTATATCCTTGTTTTACGTCTATCCAAACAAAATGACACAATAATCAACGCTATCATAACATTATAAGCATGATCACAATATCACGATCACGTGACACTTGGTGCATCTCTGTTATACTATAGGATATCTCCGGTGTAAACAGGTTCTGGTGGCTAGACCTATAACCTTGGATTATGGTATAAGTCAGGCTGCATAGAGGTCTTAAATCTGATTTTTCATTTTCTATCTGTATATATTTAATCTGTAGTTTAAACTTCACTTAATTTGATGATAAAATAAAAATTATTTTTCTAGCTATGATTAATTACTAAACTGATAATTTTGTAGTATAGTAATTTAAAAAATTATTCCATAACAATATCACCATCTCTGCTACAATACCGTCAGTTTAATGATTAATAATAAAAAAAAAAAATACAATTCTTACATCTATCATTAGATTAAATTTAATCGTAAGTTAATCAGAAAATAAAAAGTCGGATCAATATAAATGTACGTTCAGGTACGGTATACATTACTATTGAAACAATGTAGTATCGAAATCCGCTTTTCTTCTACTTCCAATCGTTCCACCCTCGAATAATTTCTCGGTACTCGCATCACGGCGTAAACACAATCGGACGGACGTACGCGATCTCAAGTACGCCGCCGGCTGCGCGGCGATGTACGGATGCGCGTAAAAACAGGAGAGCGATTTGTCAGCGCGCGGCGTCGCGATGCACACGGTAGGAACTCGTCGAAGGAAGACATTCCCTTCCAGCTTCAGGAGGCTGTTGCGCATCTCTCGCCTCCTTCTTCCGCGCCTCTTTCACACGAATAGAGAGCCAGCGATGCCGACCGTCTCGCGGATACGCATTGCATGCGCGATTTATCATTGGCCGCCGTCCATTGATAAATTCCACGCATTCATAACGCCGCTACCCACGTTTTGTGCCAGGAGCCTCGACCTGCAGGAGACATACGATACCCAGGTACGATACGATACGATACGTCGCGATAGCGTACTGCAAGCTCACATACAACCCCGACTCGCTGCAGTAACACGAATACGCGTCTAACGTACGCGAGAGGGCGGAATTTTGTATGCAAACGAAGCTATACGGAAAGAACAATTTTACAGATCTAAAAATCATTTTATTGGATTATCAAATTAATTATGTAGGACATTTAAATTGATTGATGGAATATAAAAACTTTTGTTACAGCATTGCTGGTGCATGCTTGAATTTCCTACTTAATTATTCTGACGGTCCAACAAAATTATTTTCAGATCTGTATCCAGCAAAATTTTAGATCTACAGTAAAATCGTTCTTTTTGTTCATATTTTTATGATTTTTAGAAATAAATATATGTGATGTAAATAAATTCATAATCTTAATGAGAGAAGTAGACTCTGTTATTAGAAGTTGTAACAATGCCACCCGTGAGAAACATACCCCTAGCTAGGATGACTCGCTCAGAGGCTAATCGCTTTAATGAGACAATTAGGCGATGGTACTCATTGATAAGACGGGTTTGTTTTGTCTGCTTCAACTGAGTCGGCGTATGTCTCCCCACCGAGATTGCGGCGCGTCAAAAGATTCTCGCGGCTCGTTTCGTTCAAATAAATATTCATTATCGCTGATGTGCTTTTCGTTCTTGCGATGAACTGTACACGTATCGATGAGACAAAAGATTCGCCGAAGACGAGAGATAACGATGCTATCAATAGTTTATTCGTCGCCGCCATTGCACGGCGACTCGTCGGCGAGCAACATTGATAAAAAAATCTAATGATTTTTTATATTCGATACCGAAATGAATTGTTTCTAGAATGATGCAATAATATAATAATTGTGTTATTTTGAATCAGAATATATCAATATGTTCAGAAATAATAAATGAGTTACGCAAAGTGAGATAGTATTTCCGATAACGTAGAGAGATATGATATTAATCTATCGTTGTTTCGAGTATCTATTTCCTCTCGCGATATATTAGGATATTTTTAGAGTCCAGTTTGCTTGCATGGCTCCCACGGTATTTCGTCGAGTGTAAAGAAAACCATGATTAGCATTTTCTGAGATAACAACGCGCTCTGATTTCCGTAACACTTTGTATTAAAGTCGTCGAAGTCTTTTTAAAGAAAGAGGGACGAGAAAAACGTACGCCGTGTGTGCAAGGCAGGAAAGCAAGGGTGAATCGGAGAACGAACTGACAGTGTATGGTGGACTATTCTTTTCGAAGAAGGAAACGGAGGAGAAGGAGGCAGGCAGGGCAGGCGCGAGGTGTGCTGCTGGGTGCATAAACAACGTTGTAAGTCGACGAAGCACGCGTGGCTCGCATAAAATCTCATAATGCTCTTGTCCAAACAAACGCACGGTGGCGGTGTTATGCCGTTCGAGAATTTACCACTTCGGGATCTCTTCTTCGAGAGTCCGGGAGAATGACCCGGTAGAGGGTTCCCGTGCGTGCGTGCGTGCGTGCGTGCGTAGGAGAGCAACACATCTCGAATATCTGACCATTTAAATGTATAAAACGTGTGTAAACTGCTCCCTCTCGATCGAGAGTCGCGTCCGGTCGAAAACGCCGCGGCATCTCTGCTGCTTCTCTCATCTCCGCGGGCTTAATCCGATTGTCGAGCTTGTACCATGGCGCATCCCTTCGACGAAGGTACGGGATTACAAGCGACAGATTAACGTCTCTCCTGTAGAACACACTGTCCGGGATTATCCGAATTCGGGCGCGTACCATTATGCCAGTTTAGTGAGGTAAGATAATTCGCACGGGAATGAGTTGTCTGTCATTTCCACATCTTTTGACTATTTTATTTTTATCCACTTATCTATTTGTCACATCTACATATCTTTGATCTATGCAATAGGATTTATTATTTATGTATAGTTTATTATTTATGCATAAGTATACTAATTATACACTGTTAGCTATCAAAAGAGCAATCATCTTTCTTGACATTAAAATGATATCTTGTTAGTGTAAAATGTCAAAATGGAAATCAATTAATTTTTGTAGTTTTAAACAATGTTCATATTAATGTATGCAGCTTTGAGTGAAATTTAATTCATTTTTGGACAAATTTTTGTTATTGAAAGTACAATTTGTTTTGACTTAAATTAGATAAAATTAGGTTATTTGACACTATAAATTTAACAGTGTATTCAAATCATTGAAACGATTATATAATGTTCTCTTAAGACATACATTTTTGAATTTCCGTGCAATTTCATTTAATTGGAAAGGTTTTAAGTTTGTCAAGATACACATTATATAAACGATACATAATCATTGGATACCCAAGGAAAAAAAATATGTACGCAAGTTAGTTTGAGCGATCCTGGAGACAGCTCGATGAGCGAACGCGCGTGGTTACCAAAGCGTGAAACGAAAAGCGGAGAGAAACACGGAGATGGCGAGAGGGAAGGCGAGAATCTTCTTAGAAACGGCATAAAGATAACCGCTCTATCCGCGATGAGCACCAACCGACTAGTAATCCCTGTATAGGTCGACCATATAGATCCGTCCGCGCGCCGGGTCGAACGCCGCCATTGACTTTCTGTCCACTGTCAAGTTAACGACGCGTAATGACAGCTGACAGAGGCGGCGGACGTGATTTTCCAGTTAGACTTTCTTTTTCGTTGCACGTGGGTATGCGTGCCGTGGAAACTATAAAGCTGGACCTCTCGGTCGACTTTAATGCCAGCCGCCGACGGGTGCGAGGACGTCGTTTCCCGATTTTATCATCGATTCGCCGGGGCGCGAGATCGTTAAGATCGGCTTTCTGCGAGCAGAATCGCGTCATGCTATCGCACAAATGGCACTGATCTTTTCTTTCTCCGCCAACGAGCACGCGGCGCCTACGTCAAACCCATAAACCCGGCTAAAGTCGAGTAGCCAAGCAATTTCGTGGCGAAAATCGACGTTGCCTGGAACGACGATATTCTCGGACGATAAACTTTGGAGTTATCGTCCAACCATCGTGCGTTTATTCGCCAGATAGAAAAATGCGCAGGCGAACGTCCTGATTCACGTTTTATTGGCGCTTCGGGTTTCTTCTAAATAATATCGCAAACGATCATTAATATTTTACGATAAATATTAATGTGTGGATAGAGTACAAGTATCCTTTCCGAAAGAGAGGTTTTAGCCATATATTATGTATTGAAAAACATTTATTATATTATCAAAATATATGGCAATTAAAAAACTCACACGTAAAGAACGATTTTACTGAAACATTTATCATTTAATTTAGGTACAGATTTGAAAATAATTCTTTAATCGTTGGATCATTAAAATAATTATGTATGATGCTCAAACTAGTTGGTAGAATGATAAAACCTTTTTTCATTATTGCTCATCGTGCTTGAGTTTCTTATGTAATTATTTTGATGATCCAACAAAATTATTTCTAGATCCATATATCTTAACTAAAATTTTATTTCAACAAAATTACTCCTTCTGTACAAGATATTATTTTAGAATATAATTTAAGTAACTTGTAAAACGATAGTAATTATCTGAAGAGAGATTCATTGTCTTTTCTGACGAGAGATATTCTCAGATTTTAAAAAAATTCATCAGATTTTCCCGCGCGTGAAATTCGAGAGTTCCTAGCCGCCTCGTAAGTTTTTCCGTCCAAGTTCCATTCCGTGTTTTGCTGCCTGCCAGCCGCGCTAATTGAGCCATTAACTCCGCCCTTTAATCTTTCGGTTCTTCCCCCGACATTCGACTTCCTCCGTTCTCGGAAGGAGAGGAGGAAGCTTCGAGAGATCCAAATCGAATCTTTGTGTAAGGGAACGAGGAGCAAAGGCAAAATACTTGGTATTTCCTCATCGAAGTAAAAGTAAGCCATTAATTCGTAGACGATACGTTATTATAAATAAAAGTAATATAGATATGTATACAAATTTCAATATTGAAAATTGTTTCAATTATAATGATATAATATTTTTATATTTTATTTTGTATTATTTCTAAATAACATAAACGGAAAATTTCATGAATCTACACAAAGAACGGTTTTTCTGAAGTCTATCTAAAAATTTAACTAGATGCAGATCTGAAAATAAATTTGATTATCAATTTAATCGTAAGATACAGCAAAATTATTTTTAAATTTGTATCTATGTACAAATTTTTAAATATTTTAGTAAGGTTCCGTTCTTATCGTGTTAATTACTCTCCTTTTGTCGATAATTAAACAAACTTTCTACCGTTTATTTTTTAACATAGATTACATGCCTAAATTCGCACATACTTCAGCTGACATCTTATGGATCGGTGTTTATTATCTCACGCTTTGACGGTCGTCTTAAATGAGAGCTGAAGCAAAACATTTTTATATATACAGAGAAAACACGAGTACCGGCTATATCTTTCTCTTTATTAGATCCTACGACACGCGGGTGTGCCCTGACTCTCGGATCGAGATCGAGGCGATTCATGATTTTCTAAGCGGGCGAGAAGGAGCCGCGATGCCGCGAGGGGCACGCCTCGGAAATGCGTGTGTGTCCTAAACCAACATCTTTATGGACTCGATGTTTCTCCCGAGGTCCGACTTATTACGTTGATTTATCGCTTTTGTATGCTGCCGAGCCCATCTGCCCCCGTCGCGTTTCATAACCACCGCCTCAACCGCGCGATCTCTATAGATCTCTTCGAATTTGTAGTCGGAATCTTTCGAGAGGCATTCGCGGATCGAATGGGATCAAGATATCAAAACCTCTGGAAACGGGATCGTTAATGCCGAGGCTCGAAAGTATAAATTTGACCAAAATCTCAGCTTGTTCATAATTTAATTGTTTTTTTAAATTAAAATTCAAAATTGATTATTAAATCGTTTCAAAGCGCGAGATAATAAATCCAAGTGATATTGCAATTTAGGTATGTTACAAAAAATAAACATTAAAAATAAACTTTAAAAATTTATTTAACCTTTTAAATTTTATATTTTTTACTAGTATATTGTGTTATAATTATATTTTTATAAGATTGAGGAATGTAAAAACAATGAACTTTCCACAGCAAATGTCAACTAGTGATATTATATCAATGCTATAATTTCTCATTCAATATTATAATTATTATGCACAACATGTGTTATATTTACATTTATATTGTTGAGGGAAATTAACATTAATATGTCACTGTTAGTTTGCTGAATTATAGTAAGTCTTTTATTCATCTGGGCAATACTTTTTTTTATTTTCCTTTTCCAGAATAAATTTTTAAAGAAAACTGGATGCTGTAACCACCTCACCTCTTCACTTAAAAGTTAATCGTTGACATATTAAAAAAATACAATTACGTTAGAAAAATATAAATTAATCATCTACGAATATACATAAATGAAATTTTCCGTTTATATCATTTATATCATTTTAGTAATGTTCCCTTCGTTATGTAAGCTGAAAGAAAAATTAACACTGCCTATTCTTTGCGCGTGAATTGAAGAAATCAATCGTTTCTTCAGTAGCGGCGTTGATTATCTGTAATGATCATCTCATCAGCGTCCGCGGAGTGTATTTCACGCTGATGTAACGGCGATCGATCGACGCGATGTAAACAAAGTAGCCTGGGATCTTCTTAAAACTTCTATCCTACCGAAGAGGCGCGGTGTCGGTACTCGGGGTCATCGATGAAGGGTATCTCGAGAGGAGGAATTCGACTCTCGCGTTGTGAACCGCGCCTAAAAGATATCGGGATGCGTGGTCGTGCGAATGGGCGTGCATCCGATTATCTTGGTAACTCAATCTCTCCTCTCGAGTCTGGCCTCTCCTAGCTCGAGCATTGCGATCTACTCGTCGATCCGGCGCGTCAAAGAGAATCACAGGGTGCCGCGCTGCGATAACGCGACGATAAATTATTTTGGAAAACGTTATTCATTCTGGGATATATAATAGTTTCGTAACGCTGACGCACTTCATGCGTTCGGTAACATGAGTAACATGAGTTCTAGGATATTAGCTTTATCCTTTCTCCGTACCTTACGATAAAAAAGTGCGAGAAATAATTGAGAAATTTATCACTCACCCAATTATTGTAGACAAGCAGCAATTATCTCTCTTTCCATAGAAGTCTCCATCAGCGATCCTCCAACTTCTTGACGCTGTTCCTCTATGCCTCCTATGTTCCTCGACGACACATTCGCGAGAAAGTCGTACGATATGACACATTACTGCCTACGAAATCGATTAGACATCTCAGAACGGTCATCCATATGTTCATTACCGGCACTTCCAATGGCTTTCGATCTTTCGAGATATCGACGATATACTTGCGAATAATGTGAAAAGCGGAGAAATTCCACGTGGATGGACATGTTATTGCTGATAAAATTGATTAGACATCTCAGAATGATCGTCCATATATTTATTCCCTCCTGATGTACCGCGATGCATTTCCGACGGCAGGAAAGTTGGAGAAGTAACGTTCTATCATAGCGAACACGCGTGGACCACCGTTACGCAAATATCGTAGGCAAGCGCGATCACCTTCCTCAATTAATCCGTCACGGCGGTGTTCCACTCGATGTTTCTCGATGATCCTCGACTCCCCGGATACTGGATGATGTGACGACCAGTGACCCTCGTCGAACAAGCGGATGCTGCAAAATACGCAACGACAGACGCGTATTAGAAAACGATACTCGGTGCAATGGAGCGAAACGCAGTTGATCGTAATCGCGCCGATCGGCGATCACGCGAACCGATTAGTACACCGAGATCTCATTAGACAAAGGCAGTCTTTCATTATTCACTGCGAGTACTGAAAATCTATAGTATATATAACGTGAATTATAGATTTTCAGTATTCGCAATGAATAATGGAACGCAGTCAAAATTCATGTGGAGACGGATAAAAAAACGTAGGAATGATGGCGGGTCTACGTGATAAAATATGGCATTTCATTAAAATATTAATAAGAATACTTATATATTTCGTTAAAATAATTTATTGAAGAATAGGAAAAAAAGTTAATCAAATTCGCTAGACGAACTTTTTTCTTCGGTCTGTAGTGAAAAAAGCGCAGCATAATTATTTTAAAAATAGCAACATAAAAATCGATGATTTTACCTTTATCCTATATTATCTTTTACATCTACAGAAAAATTTTTTGGATTTAAAGAAATGTTTCTTTGCTATAGTTAAAGAAAAAATTTCTTTGATTTATGAACGTCATTTCTTGGATTTAAATATTATTTTTTTAAATCAAATAAATTTTATATAAAAAAATAATATTTAAATCAAAGAAATGACGTTCACAAATTAAAGAAATTTTTTGTTTTAAATAAAATTTATTTGATTTTAAAAAATAATCTTTTAAATAAAATCTTTAGTATAAAATATGTTTAAAAAAAATCTTTAAATAAAGTCTATTAAATAAAATTTATTTGATTTTAAAAACTAATGTTTAAATCAAAGAAATTTTTTCCGTAATAAATTTTAACCACGTAGCAAAGAAACATTTTTTTAAATCGAAGAAACCTTTTCTCTGGATATAAAATCTCCGATATCATTTTTGTTTTATTAAAAAGCTATCTTTCATCAGAACAAACTATCGCAATAATTGTGCAATTATTGCGACATTTTTCAACAGAAACAGTCCTTGTCTTTTTAATTATAATACTTTTATGTATTACTAATATATATTAAATATCATTGAAAAATACTGCATTTGCTGTATTTTTATTGAATTATTATCACTATTATAACTATTATTAAACTATTATCACCACTATGATTGATGATCTTAATACATAAATGCGAAGATTTATGATTAAATGAATAATCGTAATTTGTTTCGATACCTTACATACACAATTGTCGTGCGTAGTAACGAAGATTATTTACAGCGTCGTTACTCGTGTTAAGAGCGTACAATCGCAGTAACTTTCTCGATATCGTATCCTTCCCACGAGCGAGTAATCTAGCGCACGTCGGGAATTATGCAAAGCGACGGATGAGTAAACGCGGAACGGTGTCGAAAGGCGCGGATCGCGTTTAATCCGCGCCGCTCGTAAATCAGGAGGCGCACGCCAATTACGCCACGTGGCGCGATCTTGCCACGTGCGATCTTGCCACCGTGCGGAAATTATTGCGTATCTGCGTGCACGTTCATCTAGGTTGCGTGCAAGATCGTGCGCGAGCTGGAGCGATTGCTAGGCGTACGTACTACCCACTTCCTGTACGCTTTCAGAGTTGATAACGATTATACGGAGGGCTTAACGACGGAAACCCATGGTAACTTATACATGCACTTGTGCGTTCCATGAATCTATTTAGATCTTCTTACCGAGAAGATTTTCACGCGACGTGAAATACTCCGACACGAAACACGCGCGGCCGATGAACACAAGAGCGATACTTCTTTCGGGCTTGACCTAAAAACTCAGGCCGCCCACGCCGGTCAACAGACTCCTCTTTCTATATAAACCGAGTCTTGCGAGCTGATCGAAAAAAATTCATGTGCTCTCATCCGGCGTGGACCTGTCTTGCGTGGGACACGTCATGGTGATTGCACTAATTAACACATCGACGCCATCACAATTTTTGCGAGAGAGCTAATAGAACTCGAATGTTATTGACTCGTAAATTACGTTACGACATGTAATACGTCGCTCATTTACACGCGTGTAATTATGATCGTAGAAATTTTATAGTTATATGATTGTACATGTAGCACGATGAAGTAATTGATAATGAAATAATTAATAACACTTTTTCGAGAAATGTTTGGAATATGAAAACATCAAGGTCGACTTAATAAAATTTCAGAAGTGTGTGAACGTTTAGCGACATGCACAGAATGGTTTTGCTAAAATATTAAAAAATTTAGGTAGATACAGATCTAAAAATAATTTTTTAAGCCATCAAAATAATTATGTATAGGAAATTCATACACAGAGAGAGCAATGATGCAAAAAATTTTGATATTTTGGCAACAAACTTGAGCGTCCTACATATAATAATTAATTTGATGTTCAACAAAATTATTTTCAAATCTATTCAGATAAATTTTTAGATACTTCAGCAAAATCGTTCTTTCCAAGTAGGCATTTTCTATTCACACCTGAGTTTCCTTCCGTTCTTCGAAGAAACACGGTGCCACGTGGGCAGAAGACTCCTCTTAATCAAAAGAGCAAACGTTCCTCTCGCGTGCAAACGAAAGATAATATCCCGTAACGTTTACCAAACGTTCGAGTGGACGTCCAAATGATCGAGAATGCTTCCTTGTGTATCAGTCTCAACTTTCACGACGAACCTACGCCGATACGCGTCAGACGATCTCTCCTCCTTTCGCGGAGAAGCAGTTTCCACGAGCGAAAGCAGAACATTCGTTTCATCGGAATTCTTGCGGGAAATTTCGCAGTCCCGAACGTGTTTTTGAGTTCCAGCGAACGTCTGCGCCATTGTTGGGAGCGCACCGCGTGTACCGAATTCATCGCAATGTTTGCAATGGCTCGAGAATCAGGAGCGAACGCGGTTCCTTCGTCCATTTAAAGCCGCCCCTTAATTTTCTCGCGCGCTCGTAAAATCGATTGGTCGATTGGCTCGTCGGGCATTTCGCTCGATCGCGGTGAGCGAAACGTGATCGCATTACCGTCCAATCCAAGGCAGGTATCAAGCATTCGTTCGCTCGTGCGATTCAACCTGCTTGCCTTCGATTCGTCGACAACAAATCATTGTCGGGGGCACGCGCGATGGTTCTCCAAATGGCTCCTTCCATCCCTATCAGTCTTTCTCGTGGTAGAATGACCGTTATAAATCATCGGGCTATTTATCGAATTATCGAATGATGCAAATTTTAAGAAAATTTTTTCATTTCTTTATTATAGATTCTGCGAATTAGCTTAAATCTAGTTTTAAAAAATGTATGCATAGTCCTGTTTTTTTATTGTTACGTGTTGTCATCGTTTAGTAAGAAACCAAAATTATAATTTTGTTAATTAAAATGTGCCAGAACAAAAAAAAAACTTATAAATGGGCAATAAGTGGTGTGTTTTATCACATAATATTTGACATGGAAAGTGCTGCTACAAACTCAATTATTTTTAGTTAAACCTACAATGTTTTAAAATTTTTATTACTTTAACAAGATTTTTTAAAATTGAAACTTAATGAAAAAGTTTTGCAAAGACTGCTCATATCTTTAATTATTACAGTAATTTTTGTAGAATTTTTCAAGTGATTTTTGTAGAATTTTTGAATTCGAGAAAATGAATTTTCCCTTTCTCCTAAAAAATTAAAAAATGGCACCTGCAATATTTTTTTTGGCACAATTATTTTATATTATTTTTTTTAAATAAAAAATCTTTTTGGATCGTCAAGGCACGCGGACTCTGTTATCGGTCGCAAACAACACAAGCTCATAAATGAGGATGAACGAGAACGAGTTTTGTCATGATTCTTCAAGATGCGTCGCTCCGTGAACACGATAGCGGACGATAACGAAAGGTAATGCCATTTCGAGGCGCGCATTTATATGAGTGTAGAACCGAGCTTGCTTGACCAAGGAATAAGAAGGACGTCCGATGTATCCCGGGTAACGACTAATACGTCTCGCAGCGGGAACTCTCGATCGGTATGTCTTCATCCTTCTTCACGGCAGGTGCGAGATTCGCGACGGAGAAACAGTCAGAGAGCACGACAAAATAAAAGTGAAACCAAGGACGACGAAAAGAAGAGGGATATTTTGCATGGTGACTCTAATTAACAATAAAAATGTCATCAAAATATAGGATGATTTTTGTCGTGGAAAGACAACTTAAATGTCGTATTGGGAATGCTGTATTCGTTCATTTTGGAATATTTTAAGTCGCTACACCACAGGTTTAAATCATTCAATTTTTATTTTCTAAACTTTCTCAAGATTAAATATTCATCGATTGATCACGAAAGGAAATTGAGGCTCCTATGCGCGAATATTACAGAACATTGGAGAACATTGGAAGATATGGGATGAGCAAGCGGAACAGCATCAAAGATGAAGTTCGCAGAGGAGTAGCACGACCGAGTCGTTGGTACCATGCATCATCGACCTGGACAGCTCACTGCCCTCTCCTCGGTCTCTTCTGCACCGTGTTCCGCTCCGTTTCGTTCCTCCCTGTGCCTTCTTTGGTTGGCCTCTTACCTTCGAGATCGTCCTACCGCGAATACCTACCTATCTGCTCGGCTTAACCTCTCCCAGCCCTCGGCAGCTTGCAGCAAAAAGAATAAAGATCGCGGAGCGGCTATTCCATGAGATCACCCAGAATCTATCGATCGATCGCACGTACATCTTTCGATAAATAGATATTTGTCCTTAAATAATAACCGCATAAAATTCTCAACTCTTTACAACGACTTGCTATCGAAGAGATGTTCGACAATTATTATAAACATAAACAATAGTTGATATCGTGGATACACAATGATTTTGTTAAAAAATCTAAAAATTTAACTAGATGTAGACCTGAAATAATTTCATTTAAACAAATAATTTTTAATTAAAATAACAAAATGTTTTAATTAAAAAGTGAGAAAGTTTTGTAAGTCACATACAAAACATTTCTCTCAAAGTGGCTATCATATTATTAAGATGCTCTAAGTCTATTGAGAAGACCACTAAGTTGAAGACTGAAAATCGCTCGTTTTAAATTTACACATTATATTGAATATATTTATATTTGCAAGTATTACAAAAAAATCTTTTCGTTAGTAAGATGACTATATATATTAAATGCATTTCCCGTAGAAAGACGCGAATGATTGGCAATTACGAGTTTTCGCAAGATAAACTGGAATATTTGCGGTCCGCGGATAACCAAACGAATAATCATTCTGATATCGATGACGTTCGCTGATACCGATTACCGGAGAATTTAACGTGCCGACATCTAACAAAACGAACCGCGTTCCGTTCCTCCATCCTTATCTACCCGAGGCCCGTGGCTTCGTCTTCCTCTTACCACGAGAATGCCGACGATAAACGATGATCGTTTCACTCGGCCTGGCTGAGTAAACCTAGGCACAACCCTCTCCTCTTGGATAAGATCGCGGCACGGTCCCGAGTAGACGGTGGAGTTAAAGGATAATTTAGTAATTACGGCCAGATGCTTGCCCCCCGGGCAATCTCTCCACCACTCCTACGTCCATAATCGCACTCTTGGGACGCGTGGTACGTATTTATTCCGTGCTCGTCTCAAAAATTCACGTGACGCGTATTTCGATCGACTGCGTCGAAGATTTTGCGATGCGAAGTACCTAAATTTTGTTCTTGATCTGATATCTCTCTCTCTCTCTCTCTCTCTCTCTTTTCGAGATTTTTCTTTTTCAGAGAATTTTCTTGAAACTTCAGCCATCAAAATATTCAATCACTTAAAGCTATGAAAAAATTTAAGCACTAAGCAAATTAAAATATTTTAGACTTGCTTATATTGTCTATGTCATTGCCTTATAATATCCTGCACTATGAATAGCCGATTCACTATTATTGTTCAAGTTTTTTGTACGCCATAATCTTTTAATCGCGCAAGTTCCCAGTTCTCTTCTCTGACTGCTGTGCGAAACAATTAAAGGGCTCGATGCAACAATGGGCTAACCCACATTTTGTAAAAAAACAGAATAAATGAAACCACAATGTAGTCGAACATGTAATAAGTATTGGTATTTTTTTTTTCAGTCGCCTCGACTTTTAAGAGTTCATTTACTTCATTTAAAAAAAAAATATGGGTTAGCCCACTGTTGCAGCAAGCCATTCAATAGTCAATGGCGCAATTCGTGCGTGCGTGCGTGCGTGCGTGCATTTACACTGGTGTTCGCGTATCGTATGTGGATATCGGCTGTACATGTACGCAAGCAAAGGCGGTTTTACGCGTCACGAAGATCGTGCGAGTTTACTGCACGAGTGCCTCTTTGTCCGATGCGCGCACACGCTGATGCGCTCCTTTGCTCGTGTGCACGTGAATTTAAATCGTGCATCCTGCTCGCACGAAAACGTTCCATCCTCATCCTCCGTCCGATTCACAGCCGACCGTAGATGATGCATCGTCTCGTACGTCTCGATCGGAATCCTCTCTCTTCTTCTCGCTTCCATCCCTTCGTCGGTTCGTTCCTCTTTTCCTCTTGCTCCTCCTTTCCTCCTCCTCCATTTCCTCCTCGGCATATTCTTTCCCTCTTTTTCTCTCTTTCTCTCTCGCGCTCTCTCACTCTAGCGGCCTTAACAAACGCTGGATACAACTCAATCGTCGGTCACGATCCTCAAGGAGCTCTCACACCGAGAATATATCTCGCTTCTAGCATGACAAATTGAATAAAACCGGATTATCTTCGCCACAATTTCACCGGTAAAGTCTTCTTTGATTATCACCATTGTGATTATCAATCTCTTAAAAAAATATATATACAGAAGTTTGTAACAGTATTGCTACAATGTTTGCAATGTTATTGTAACATTGCAGGAACGTTGCAAATGAAATGATCTGTGCTGTATAGGAAAAATACACGTTTCTGAGATTTCACCGATAATAACTAAATAAACGTTCATCTTAAACGGAGATTAAAATTCTGGGATTTGGAATGACGATGGAAGTCGTCGACCGGTGAAGATCTGGACGGGTAGAAACGATGACGAAGGCGAAGAAAAGAGAACACGGGATGAGCTAAGAAGAGACGCGGTCTGGCTGGCATTAGCATTAGCGCGAGTTTCCAAGGACATTAATCAGGATTAAGCGATGGAGTCGCCGCGGCACCTGACGACCGAAAACGTTCTGCTATTTTTTTGGACGCGCCTGCTATTTAATTTTCACCGCCCACTTTCTTCGCGCTACCGACCGTTCATTAGTCACTCAACTTGTACTCGGCATCTCGTTTTCAGGCGCTTTTGTCGTTCAGACGTCCGACTGACGAAAGGGTTAGAAAATCGCTGCACGTCGTTTCAATGGAACTCCAGTTGAAGGAAGAGAACGCGAGATCGTTGCACTTCGCTCGCCTTTAAGCTGCCGCAGATGCGAAAATAAACGTCAGGAATTTCCAGTGGAACTTTTCAACTATAAATTCTTCCAATAATTAAATAATGCAGCAATATACGTCTTCGAGATTGATTTACTTAACAATTAAAGCTCTGCGATAACGCGCTGCGATTATCATTACAATACAGTCACCGATCTTCGTAAGAAGTGCTTCTTTTATCACATGGGGTTATCGGTCGCCCTCGACATTAGTCGTTTAAATGATTGGCCCGTCAATAATCGAGTCAAACGACAACCGCGTTCCATCTTGCGATGAGTCGAAAGTTGTTTTGAAGATACGTTAAGCCTTATTTATACTTCCGCTTTGACTTATAAAAACTTTCATATAAAGTAAATCGAAACAAATAGATTGTAAGAGTGCTAGCCCTTAAACGCTTCGTTATGGAAACAATACACTGGTATGTAACATAACCAACTCAATTCTATTATTTATAATTTTTATAAAAATGAACGTACTCTGTAAAATATTATTTTTAATCGAAATGTCAGTCATTAAGATACCAAGATAACGGTACCAAGCAAATATATGTTACATCTGATATTAATAAAAATTTTATAAACAATGGAAAGAGTATTGAAAAACATTGAAAAAACCGGATATACCAAAAAGGCTTTTAAATAAGTAAATGAAGTGCTCAGCAAATAAATTTTATCTTTATAATTATATATTTTTTAATACTATTTATAGAGTTGAATTTATTATATTATTTACTTTGAATTATTTATACTTATGAGTTCGAAAAATGTAAAAATAATGAATTTTACCTGATGACCTTTGAGCAATATTTTTTTTTCTTTTTCAAAACAAGATTTTTAAAATAACTATACATGATGTATTGTAACCTACTTACTTAAAATATAAGCGCTACGAGTAAACATGTTTACGCAAATAGAAATTATAATAACTGTAATAAGATTTCTTATAATAAAATAATTTAAATAATAATATTCAAATTAGAGCATTTAGGGATCCGCGCTGCGCTTAAATTAGTGGACCAACTTCAGTATACTTGAATGTATTATATTTAACATTGGAGAGTACATATACGTTTCGATTAAATTCTAGCCTTCTTCAGCTTGACATCGTTGACAATTAAACGATCTACGCACGTGGAAACCTTTGGTTATCTCCTACTTATTTTCCATGACCAGTTAGTTGGATGGTCTCATGGAGATCGAGACTTTAAAATTAGTCGATTATGTGTAAGAACAATAACTTTAATCTATATAGATTATAATTAATTAATAGGAGAGTTATCTCAGGAAGCACGTATGTAGATACAGATAATCTCGCAATTTAAATTCCAGACAAAATTGTGATACAAAAATATCCAATATAACAAAGTACTAAAATCTACTTCGCTCCGTTAGCTATCGAATAAATAAACTACGGAATTCCCGATGATGCAACAAGAAATCTTAATTTAGATGCTTTCCTGAAAATGCAAAAAATCAGATGCTCGTATCGAAGAAGAGTCCTCGTCGCCTTAGGTGAAGCGCGACGGTCGCGATGCAGAGTTACCGCGAAGCCAATCTAGTCGAAGTGAATTCAATGAAGGCACTGTTGGCGCACGAGTTCATTGATATCGCTCAATTAATAAATTTAAATAACTCGACGTAATTCCGCGGCGTCTCGCCGATCGCAGAACCGAGCTTTTAGATGCGTGGCGTTGTGCCGACGCGATGCATGCGCGTGTGCGTGCGTCGCCTTTCTTCCCCTCATATATCCATTATTCCAATTGGAAGTCTTGGAACGCGGCGGACACTTATACTTTCGCATGCAAGATATCGCGTGAGATTGACCGCATCATCGACGACCATAACTCCGTATCACTTGGCGAAAAGAACGGAAACGTCGTTGATCGGCGGAATCAGACAATACTCGCATGTTTTCTTTAATTAGAGATTCTATAGTTTCTCGTGTTTACTCTGTCAGTTGTGTTCTCCAAGAATAATCGATCGAATTTTTAAAAGTTTAAAAAAAAAAGGTCTACATTTTCAAAGTGATATCTCCGCTAAGATTTCTAATAGAAACACGTATTATTGCGCATTACAGTGCTCGTTAGTGCAACAGAACTGTATGAAGGGTAAGTGCAAACAGGTCCATTAGGCCCAATGGCGGGACATTCTTTTCGCGCGTGTTTGCAGCTGATGTAAATCGCCCTTAATGGGCCGCGTTAATTGAAGCTGTAGTCCGCATCGCGGCTCGGTATCAAGCCGCTTGACTTATCGCAGGAGAAATTCCAGCCAACAGGTTCATTCTTCGAGAAAGAAGCTAGAGAGCATGTTGTCCGTTTTTATTTCTTTCATTTTTCCTTTTTTCTTCAATATTTCAATTGTTCAAATATAATGATGTACTTTCTAAATTTGAATCAGTGGATAATTACTGATATCAGTATGCCAAGTATGCCACTGTAATCAGTGAATGAAATGTGAAATCTCTAACCTAGCTAATTATCTCTTTATTATGTGATTTGAACTAATCTTGTTTTAGTGCACAAATTCAATAAATATGGTATTGGAAGATTCAAATTAATGTGCAAATATCAATATTTTATATAATGCTCAAACATTCTTCCTTTTTTAGTTGAACTTAACTGATTATCCGGTGCCAAGTGTGCCACTGACTATTCACTGATTCAGAGACTGATTAGAGAGTATAATAATGAAATTACAGTATTATTGGATACTTTCCATTTAGCGACATAGGTCGAACGCAAACATCATCCTGTCTTTCTTTACATTCCAGTGAGTAATAAAGATAAAACGATACTTGTGTCGATTTGTGTCACAAAATGAAAAGCACCCACTATATGTTGCATCTCTGATTAGGATAAAATCATCGATTTGAAAAATGACGATTGACAAAATAACTATAATAACGCGTTGACAGCCCGCTGAACTCTTTCAAGTTCCTATCCCTACTCTTCCTTGCATATAAAGCATTATAACCGTCATCACTTAAGTCAGGGACCTCGATGAGAGCGCGCCGTCGTGTCGCTACGGGGTGTCCCGAAAACTCGCGTCCATCATCTTTTCGTACCCGTCATTTGCTTCTTACGCGCGCCCTGGCCGCGGCCCGGTGTCCATCCCTTGGCGGCGGAGATTAATGAGAGGCGACTGGGCCTTTAATTTTGCTTTCATTAATTCGGTAGGCCGGTGATTATATATCGAGGGGTTGCCTCGTAAAAAGGATAGCCCGTAATGAAATGTGCGTCGATGGTTTTTTATCAAAGGCACGCGGCTACCGCTGGTAATTAATATTTGTATACATCGAGTACTGTGTTATTTACGCATGAAGCTGGACCTGCAGCTTCCGATGTGTCGACAACTTGGCGCGCATTAATGAAAAAAGAAGCCAATTCTACCGTAATTTTTCTATTCAGGATTCACTCAAACAACGATGTTAGAACAAACGTGTTTCGATGTGTTTGCGAGAGTTTTACATTTCGCACTGTGAGAAATTCGTTCGTCGCGGACGAGTTGGATGCTGACTTTACGAGTTCATGGCACTCGGGTAACCCTGTGACGCTGTCGCGGAGGAACGGTAAAAACGCCGAGAGCAGATGCGAGAAGAAACGCGGCGTATAGTCAGGGGCGAGATTTAAATCGCGCGAGCTGACTCGGCTCGGCCATTAATCGCCGTCACCGTGCTAATTTTCGGCCGGCCGCGCGCAAATACGATCCCTCAGGTGACTTCTTGCAAGCGACACATTTCTTCTTCGAAGAAAAATGACGTCTCCTCTTATTTTGTTCGTTAATCCTCGAGTACCTGCGGCTTTCCTCTCTAAGAGTAGCCGAGGATAACGAGGGCATGACTATGATAAACGCGATGAAACCCTCGCATTCTCACTTTGTCGCTCATCACTTTCATCCGCGTCCTTTTATCAAAATTTTCACTAATGTTTTTGTCGCGATTTATTATAGAATAGATGAATACGAATGAGTTTCATTAAACTTTAATTTTCTCGTTTCTGTATTTCTATTCCGCTCGCAGTTTCTCTTCCTTAGAAATGAAGTTGTGATTAAGTGATCTGCATCCTTTTTTTTTTTCTAGATCCGAGATATCTAGATCGATCGTGTCGAAAGTTCAAAGGAAGTTGTATACGCGTCGATGCGTCGCGGCTTAAGTGTCCCGCGCTACGCTCCGGACGTGTTCCAATTATACACGAGAAACGACCCGAAACAGGTTCCGCGGCGCAACGTACACATAATTTCCCGCCCCGATGCCAGTAAAGGAGCAGACTACGATTTTATAAGAGCCGCGCCTTCTTAGCGCCTTTTTCTATCTTTTGTCCCCGCGCACGTTTCTCTTCTCGAAGCGACGAACCTTTTCCTTTTCCCATTGGAATCTGGAAGCCATGACACGCTTCTCTCTCTTTCTCTCTTTTTCTCTTCTATCTCACGGTTGTATTTTGTTATTCCTCCCTTTTTATTCGAACCATTCTCCTCTTCTCTCTCTTATCGCCGTTCTCCGATCCCCAAGCAGAGTCGCACGGGCGCATAACAAGGAATCCTACGACTTTATGGCTGGTGGACGGCAGCACCGAGCTTTTATTGGTCCGCGCTTCAGCCAACTAATGGCTCTGTGGATCCAGATCCGCCGAGTATTCACGCACAACTTCTTCACCATACAACTTCTTCATTTTATCACATCGTTCCTCTAGTGCGCGCCCGCGTCTACTACACGCTTACTTACCACGATGTCACGATTTTAGTGTCATTAGTAGGACAGGGATTAAACCTGCCACTAAAATTTTTCATGTCTTATTCAACAATGGTCCCATTTGCATCTAGTAGTTACACGATTGAATACGTTCATGCGTGTTTGCATATCATTGACATATGCGAGAATTAATTCGCTGTACTCCTCGTGAGTTAAGGGATGATTTTCATTGGCGCGTCATTCAGTTACGCGTGAACAAGAATTAATCTTTATTGCGATAACAATGTGGCGAATAAGAAATACGAGCACGTGCAGCGCAAGGAGAAGCGAGGCACGAAGGGAGTTAGTGATAATTGACCATTTAACGATCGCACCGATTCCTTCCCCGTCTGGAACCCCGCTCTGCCAGCGCCGGAGGTCCTCCGGAGCGGAGCGGAGGGCAATGTCGGCTATCCTTGGACGATATACGTCCTGTGCGCGAGAATGTCGAGCAAGCAGCGCGAAGCGGCGAGTAGGTACGAGAGCGAACGAGGGAGTCGTGAGTACAACATCATCAGAGGCAGGCCTCTTGGTCGGCGGGTTCCTCCGTCCGTTCCTTTCGTATAATAAAGACGCGTTCTGCCGCGCACTACTCTGGTGCTCACCCTCTCCTCTCATTCTCACTCTCTCTCCCTCTCTCTCTCTCTCTCTCAATAAATGTCTCTTTCTACTTTTCGCTGTCCTCTTCTTCTCTCTGTCTCTACTTCGGTCTTTTTGCATATATTTCTTCCTTTCTCTTTTCTCTTTCTCTTTCGCGCGCATCTTTATCTCGCTCCTTCCACCCGCTTTGCTCCGCTAGTGGTCCTTTCGTGCATCCTTTTCCTTTTCAGTCAGTTTCGTTAGTCTCCTCGCTCGTTCTCTTCTCTCTTTCGTTCGTGTTGCCTCTTCTCCCCCCTGTTGTTCTCTTCTTCTATCTCTTTCTTTTCATTCCGGGCTCTTTTCCCCTCTCACCCGCGCCCGGTCGCCCGCAGCGCGGGCATCCGAGGTATTTTTGAACCGGTCCATGACGGGAGGCTGCTACAGGGCCGCACTTTTCTCCAACCACGCTCCGAAATCTTTGGACCGAAGGGATTGATTGAGAAAATTAAATCCGTCCGAGCATTTAAATTGTTCGATGATGGCTATATTAAGTACATTAGCATATTGGAAAATTACAGTGGATTATAATGTAAATAATTTAAGTTTGACGTAATAAAAAAACTAAATAGATAGCTAAATGACAATAAAATTTCTGACTTATAAAATTTCTATCGTGTTCTTGAGTATACAGGTATATTCGAAACAAACTCTATAATGCGACATATACAAAGCTGTAGTGATCGACAAAGTAAGCGGCTAGTATAATGGCATAAGGTCGAAACGTACGATCGAGTTGTGGATGAATTATTGAAAGCGGCTGTTGATCAAAAGGGACCGCTCGCACGCGGCAGTATTCAAATGCGTAGAGTATCTTATGTGCTGAAAGAAGAAAATATTCAGTCTTGGTAGTTTCTGGTTAGAATATAAATTCTCAAAATATCACCATCCTTTATTTATTTATGCAATATCTTTGGAGGATTGATATCTTTGGAAGTTGTCTCTCTCTTTCCTCGCTTAAAGGAATTCATAGTTTAAAGTGCTGTGTATATGTAAGATTTTGATTTTTTTAAAGAATAATATGATTAAGTCGAGGACGGGAAGAAAATAAGAGAAGAGAAAAGGGAAGGGAGAAAGGGGGTGAAGTACCGCCTGGTAACTCTCTCAATTTGCCAAGTCGAGATACACTGGCATCGACAATAAAGGTGCCAAGTTTAAAAAAAAGTTCATTATTCCGTCGATGACCCATGCTTTTTTCGCAACGCTTGTCTTTATCTCATTTTTAGTCGAAGCTAATTGGATACTCCTAACGCTGCATCGTTACCGCGACGCTTGTAATTTCTTCTTCAACTGGTTTGTCTGTATGAAAAACTGACTGATTGTGCGGATTAGATGTTATCTTTCTGGGGGTGTCATATTCATTTCTTAATATACTCAGCTACATAATAGAGGAGTTTTTGCAATACCATTTATCCAGATATGGTGAACGCTAAGATCACGTTATCTTCTCCTTAACTAATTAAAAAAAGGATAACGTGACTTTAACATTCGCCGCGTATCTGGATCCACGTTAACGCAAAAATTTCCTAACATTAAGGGAGAAGCCAGTTTACGTATAATAAATCGTACGATTCAGGCTCATATAATATTTCAACAGTATAAGATATTATCCAATTATTTATATATGGAAACGGCTGTTATAGTGAAGATGCGTGAATTCTAAACAATCATGTTCTGCGAAAAGGGAGCGTTTCAAGGGAGTACAAGCAACAGGTGGCTGTGTAACGTGCGAGAACGATTTGTCCCGAGGGTTTGGTCGACCCTCTGATGTAGCATCGAATGCGAATTTCTCCCCCTGTTAATTTTATTCTTCTTGTATCTGTACAGGTGCCACGTGTTTACTCTTTCGTACTCTGTGCACAACCAGTACCAATAAACCAACTAACCTCATTAACCTAAATGTGCACGATAATTTCTCGATTCTTTATTATATGATGGGTCTGAATTAATTTTCATTGCTTTTAGAAGTATACAAAAATTATTAAGTGATTTCTTTGTCATTAAATATCAAAAGAGCAATAGTATGATTTTGACACATATGGTAATTAAAAATAACAAAATATTATTTAACTCAATGCTTTGAATTAAATTTTACATTTTATTATTTTTAATTTTTCATGCGTGTCATGAAAAAATCATTTCATTACTATGATTAGTTCAAAGTAAACAATGTAAAAATATAAATTAACGTACACACTTAGTAAATAACATACTAAATTTAAGTCTTTAACAATAGCAATCTGTAGAAGTTATTAGAAACAATTGAAATTAGGTATAATTTTTATATTTTACATTATAAACTTAGCAGTATACTTTAACATCTTCATATTCGTAAAATCGTGTATTTAAAAAAAAAGAAAGGATATACATATAAAGATCATTATTTTGCCGGAGAGAAAGAAAAAAGATATACAGGATATAAATGACTTATCGTTTGTACTAAGGGTTAAAAATGTTAAGTAAAAATATCATAGCAGAAATCATATATAAAAAGAAGATACACGCGATTTTTACTTTTTTGCAGGATGTTGAGTAGCCTTCGTTATAATATTGCCTCGCGACAAACAAAAACTCGTAGTATAACTGTCCCATGCGAAATGGATTGATATTAACGAATACACTCTCGAGTCTATCATCCGTCTCTGTCCCGAGTAACGTAATTACCAATCGATGGGACTTATTACGTTAAAATTACAGCGCGGGCAATCGCGGGTAAGCTCATTCAATAACGCGCTGTTACGATAAGACTCTGACTTATGAGCCCTGATAAATCGATCGGCGTCTATTTTCCATCATCGTCCGTTAATTGATCTCTGTCGAGGGGCAACGTTTTCCGTCATGCGTTCTTGAACAACAACGGCGCCACGATTGCAATGGAGTCCGACGAGTTCGGTTTCGATTCGACCTCCCGCTCGCGCACGAATTACGTTAGAACTCGACAGGTGGTATCGATGAGTCTTAAAGTGCGGAGTATCTTGTTTCAAACTGTATACCATTGCTTGAAGACCGAGACGAAAGCTGCATTCGTAAGCAGCAACAAACATTCGCTATGTAAAAGTACTAATGTTTGTGTGGAATGATGCAGATTTTGTTGGATGGTTTAATGGTCTATCGAAGTATCTCGTATATTACTCCTTTTTCTTCGATGTCGAGTTAATCTACCAATCACGTAATCATCGGAAATAGTTTACGACGATAATTATACACACGAAGATGTGTGTGCATAATTATGAACTTTCTCGCGGTTCTCTCTAATTTGTCTCGCTGATTATCGCACGTTGTCACTCATCGGTATCCTTCTGTCAATCTGCCTATACAGCTTCTCCTTTCGTACCACACCACTGTATGAAATGCATGGACGTTAAGGCTCAACAGGTGGTATCAGCGAGTGCGAGGTGCGGAGTATCTCGTTTCAAGCCACACACTGTTACTCAAGCACTATGTGCCTGCTGTGTGCCGTATAATAGTAATTAACGCCGCGAGACTGTTAAAATATCGCCGACATTCCGCAGTACGGTCGTTGACGCGTACAATAAATACCGAGTATACAGCGATACAACTGCGGGAAGACCGGGTTTAGTTCGCCAAAGACTTGGGGAGAAGGTCTAAACAAACAACTGCGCGACAACATTTATTTTACCTTACGATGCGGTGAGAAATGTTCATTAGTATTTTGTTCAGATTGGTGCATTAACGATTGTGCGTGTTATATAAATTCACTATGCAACGCTCGCTCGTTTCGTGACTGTACTACAGAACATTATTTTGCGATGAAGTTTAGCTCGTTAGTCATTTTGGATATTTCGCGTATTATCTCTGGAATGTAATGCTTATTATAGAGAGAATATTCAGAAAATAATTTCATCATTTGGAATAGTACGTAATCATTTTGAAATAAAAATTCGAAATAAGATAATTTTAAATCTTACTCTTTACACTTTACTCGTTAAAAGTGTCGAAATAGCAAGAATATATATTTTAAACCGTTGTATAAGAATTGGCGACCTTGTGCGATTATATACATCTCATCGTTTTACGCGATTCCCAAGAATTTTCGAGACGCGGCAAAGCATTTGCTCGTTTATGCGCCACAAGAGTCTACACTTACAGCACCGCGGGATAGCTTTCAGTTCGCGAATATTCGCCAGCCATGTCTCGAGTGTCCCTATAGTGCTTGCACAAATGATTTCGTTGAATTTGTATGAGAAAGAGAACGAGGGAGAAAAAGAAAGAGGGTGTCCAAAGAGTCCTCGACATAAACTAGCGCGCAGTTCTTGAGAAAGTGCAGTCAGAATTCAACGAGAAGAAAGAAGCTTCGGCAAGGAAATAAAGACAGAGAATCAGGCGACGTTGAGCACCACTGGATATAATTATGACATCTAATTAGGTTTTTAGCGGTTGGCGGCTGGTTCGGGCTGAGCGGCAGCCATCCAGGACTCGAGAGCTTGGAGTCGAGGTCTTTTTTTCCGTGAGGCCACTCTGACTCTGGACTCTGGGTTCGCTCGTTCCGCGGTGCTCGCCGTTCCTCGCTGATAGAGATTCCAAGCGACTTCCTTTGTTTTGTCCTGTTCTCTCCCTTTTTGCACCGCGACTGATTCAATCGACTCCCGTATGTCGGCGTGGTTGCCGCCACGATGACGATATCACCGACTAGTCTTCGCGAGAAGTTGACCTTGGACTCGACTTCGTCTCGGTGGAACGTGACTAGTCTTACCTGATACCTGACAAAATGTTCATTCAGTTTTCATCAAGTCTGCATCCTCCTAATTTAGTTGAATCCGGATCGATCGCCAAGATAAAGAAGAAAAAGAAACAACGATGACGCGAACATTATCAAAAGAGAATGACATGTTATGAATGATTCAATAACGATGCATCTTGAGAGGTTTATTACTTAAAATCAAGTAGATTAATATATCACTGATATATACATAGGTATATATTTTTTTCTCTCACGCGTCTTTAGGTGTTTCGTACATACGGATACGCGGATGCAATGTAAGGTACGAAGAAACGAGAAGCGGAAGGTAAGGTGACGGAGGAAGAGGAGGAGGAGAAGGAGGAGGTGGAGAGAGAATTGGAGGCGAGACGACTCCCGGAGGATTAGCATTGGAACGTGAAAAAGTCTCTTGTTAGATGGCGGTGGTACCCGTTCGTTCCGAGACGTCATTAGGGCACGCCACGTGAAGCCGAGAGGCCTCGAGATCGGGATGCGATAACGGAGGAGCGAAAGAGAGGAGACGAAGACGATCCTCAAAGAAGATGGAGAGGGAATGGGGAGGAAGAGGAGGCCCGGGCCCGATGGGTCCAGGTGAACACGAAGAGAAGAGAGAGGGTCGAGAAGAGATGTGGAAGTTGGAGCGATGGAAGCAGAGACGGGGGAGGAGGAAGATGCATGTCGGACCGAGAGAAGGAGGAGTGGAAGAGGGTACGAGACGAAGAGTGATTGAGCTGTAGTCGATCTTGCTGCCCTGTCGAAGTCTCGAATGTCTTGATGCCAAGCAGTCGAAGATCGAGTTCGCTCTCGATACGAGAGAGGGGTCTTCTTTTCTCTTCCTCTAGCATCCTTCTGCCACTGCGCCCTCCCCCGTTCTTCTCATCCCTTTCTTTGCCGTCTACTCAGTTGCGTTTCGCTCGTCTCTAAGTTGCGCTACTACAATAGAGCGTCGAACTTGCGAGCGTGCGTGCATTACGTGAGTGCGATTTCGCTCGGAAGACATAATCGCAGATAATAAGATAATTGAGGCAAACTTAAGATAATCTCTCATGATTTTCGTGGAAGATCAGCTTGGAAATGGATGTAAGTAGAATTTTAGATTTCCCTTCGACTTGTGAGCACATCGCCAAACGCGTTTAATCGGCCCTGCCCTGTAGATTCGAATCTCGCGCGGTGCCCCTCCCCGATAATGTCTTTCTCTGTTGGCGCGTATCCTGGTACACTGGCGCACGTGAAATTCCTGCATCCACAAACACATACGCACGAGACACGCGCACCACCACGTGGCGCACGAATACCCTTACGCAATTTCGTACACATCCCGAAGCGGGCGCCCTTTCCCCCTTTTGCTTAAGAACGCTGCCGGATGAACGTGAGAGAGACTTGGCACGCCCCTCCGTATCTCCGATAATTACAGAGTAGTGCATCCAAATTTATAATGTCCTTGCTAACTATCGGCCACTCCTACAGAGTTTAAAAGACGAAGGAGAGAGGGGGGGGGGGGATGAGAGAAGGATGGATCAAAAAGGAAGATGTCCCCGGAGACCCTCCTGAGCGATGGCGATCGTCCTAACTCTCTTCGCTTCGCGCTTCTTATAAATTGTTTCGGTGAAAGGTCAGCGACTACTGTTCGGAAGAATGGCAACGGTGAAATACTTTCTAATCATCTAATACGTTTTATTGCCAAAAAAGAGCCATCTGATCACAAAGTTATCTACAAAGCCACGAGTTCACGGCGAACATCCGTAAATTACAGAAGAATGCAAAAGAGGTTGCGATCAGCTAAGAGAAGATGGGCCTCGCACAATCGTCTATCGCAACAAGGATATCGCGCGAAATTAAATGCGGACACCCGGTACGTAATATATCGTCGTGCAGCGACGGCGGGCACCTGCTAAGAAAGAAAACTCACGAAGGGATACGATAAAGGGGAATGATTGTGATCTGAGACTCCGAACGCGATAGAGCCATAGATCATCGCGGACCCAGGCCGGCCCCGACTTTGCTCGCTCCTCTCCCTCGGGGGGTACCATTCGAGGAGCATCACGATGTATGCGCAGGGCCGCATCCGACGGCGCGCAATCTTCTCTCCCACTGTCTCTGACGACTTGTGCAAGTCTCTCGCAAGACGTAACGTTCGAGATTAAGCAATGACGCAAAATGTACTATTTGGAACGTCGATGCGATTTAACTCCATATGATCATATCTGATGACGTAGCGCGAATCTATCTTCGATTTATCAAGCGATCACGGCGACAGCAATTCGTGGTAATTATGACGCCGTCTTGTCTTACACGGCAGCTTTCGAGTGCGGTATCTGACGATCCGACTAGCCGTCCCGTTAATTTATTTACTCGTATCGGTTTACTCGTTATCATCTGTACTTAATTTTCTCTGTCAGTGTGCTGGTCGTAGCTCTTTCTTGATTTCCAGCTCGTACCGATAATAATATAATATTAATGACAACCTGGTGAATCTGACAGAGAAATATCGTAAATCGCACAGTAGATCTTGTCACAAGGAAACGGTCGCTCATCCTGTCGTGATAACGGCGATTACGCTCGCTGAATGTCCGGGCTCTATCCGCTTACGCGACTCCGCAAGATCCGAGCCGGTAAATCGCAATACTATTTCCTTACTCGCCCAAGTCGCGGCAACGATAAAGCGTATATCGCGAGTAATTCGCCCCGACGCAACGCGACGCGACACGACGCGATTCGACGGACAAAGGCTCCTCGCCTCTTGCTGCGCCGTATAAACGTCCTCCCATCTTGGTCGCGCGGTCTCTTTCGCCGCTCTCGTTTTCTCTCTCATCCTCTCTCTTTCTCTCTCATTCTTCTTCTCTTTTTCTCTTTCTCTGTATCTTGCCCACGGTGGTGTAACCGACGTTGCCACGTCTCCGCCGACGATGAGTGGTCGATAGAGAAAGGGCAATGCGATGAAGAAGGTCGTAGGAAGCTGATCGAAGGGAAGAGCCGTTAAGTCGGTAGCATCCGAGAAATGATCAGTGGTAAGCAAGACCCGATTGCTCGCTATTCCGCGCGATAATACCAGAACCGGAAACTGTCGGCCAATTCGCGAGTCTCGACGTAAATGCCGTCATGGGTGTAGTATGATCAATATGATCAATTGTGATAATTTGTCGATTCACAGATGGCAATTTCTATGCAATCTATCATGTTTATTAACGAGAACGAAAAGCTGATTTCAGGATTGCTACAAATTACTCATACTAAAATTCTGTAACTTTTTCTTGACTTCCAGACAAAAGCTCATGATTTTTTCTTCTGATATGCTGTCAATAATTTTTTATTTAAAAATTTTTTTAAATTTTTGTCCTAATTTAGAAATCGGATATTTTGTTGAGAGAGCAATTTGACACTGTCTATTGTTGCTGACGCTGCTTACATTAATTGTTAAGTTGGTACATAGTATTTCAAAACTGCGTAGGTGTGATGTACGCATATTAATCTTTTTTAAAGCCAAGAATTTTACAATAATTTCCTAGAAAATTTTGCAAAATTCTCTGACTTTTCCCTGGTTTCCCTGACTGTTTTTAATTTCCTTAACATTTCCAATTTTGTGATAATCTTGCAATTATATTATAATATACTTTAATACTTTATTGTCTTTTTAATAAAAAAAACGTACTTTTATAAATTACAAGCACGATGAATATTTTCAATATATTTCTGCAGGATATTGTTCTTTATGAGCAATATGAGCAACTTTTAAATGTATAAAAGACTTCATTGCGAATTGCTACGAATCCATTAGTACACTAAGCTCGTAATGATAGCGTTGATAAAGAAATGCATTTGAAAAAAGTATTCGCAATATTCGGGCCCGTTGACGTTGCTGTAACTTCTCGTGCAAATTGCACAAGACGCGTATAATGTAACGCAGCGCTTTCCTGCTAATTGACTTCCTCGGCGCGCGAGAATCGACGAAGTATTTCGAGTCGCGGATTCCAGGGCGATGGGGGAAGCGTCGTTTCGAGGTCTCGTGATTAAGAAACCGCCGATGTTACGAGCGCGAGTATAGTCCTCATAAAGGAACAGCACAGGGAAGCGACGCGCCACGAAGAGACTTCGGGTCCCGACGTCCCGACGCAAAAACAGGGCCCGGCGTACCGCTGTAAAATCGTTTCGCGTGCAGGGATGCATCTACTGATTCCCAACGATCGTCTTAGAAAGCTCGCCCGCCATCGAAAGGACGTCTCAAGATCACAGAAGTGACCGAAATTGGTTCAGACATAAACGATACAGATATAAATCTCTCGCACTTCAGTCGTCCATTGATAGAAGGGATGGTGACAATCGTTGCGCGAAGATCTTCGTAGAATCTTTGCGGCTGCGTGTCAATGCAAGGAAACGAAGCGGGTGGCTGGAACACGCCATCGCCGAGGGGGCCACCCGAAAGAGAGCCAGGCGAGCGAGAGTGGAGCGGCGAACTAACTCCGGTCACGCGCGGCGGCTGTAATCACGTCAGCGCGGTACCCTGCTTCCTTGATTGGACCGTAGGTCCCGTCGCGTTGGTCCCCGCTCTCGTCCCTGTCCTTCTCTCTCACGCTCCTGCAAACGCGCGTATACAGTACACATGCGCAAACCTCGCTCGGTCGGTCCTTCTGTATACACTCCTCTTTCCGCGTTCACAGTGCCATGCCCACCCTCGCTCTTTGTCCCCCTTTCTCTCTTTCTCTCTTTCTTTCTCGCGTTGTCCTGCTGGAAGTCGCCGCGCACAAATGAGGTTGTCGCGTCAGCGCGCGCGGTCGGGACACAGGACGAGTTTCCTTTTTCTTCGTCGGAACTCTCTCATCCTACGTTCGCCCGATATTTCTTCCTTTTGTTGTCCTCTACGGCGTTGCGACAGCTTCACTTCGCTGCTGACTGCTTCTTGTTCTTTATACAATTAAATTTGGTCTTTTCGGAATTAGTCTTTTCAGAACATGTGCAAGATACAGAGAAAACAGATATTCATTGATGACTCATATATTGTATATCTAAACAAGATTATATAACGTGAGAAAACTCTAATTAACACATCTGATCATGTTCTTCTTCGTTTCTAATTTTAAAGACGATCAAATTCCAAAAAATCTATCATTGAATACACAGAGAGGACAGTTTTGTTGGATATATAGATCTAAAAATAATTTTGTTGAACATCAAAATAATTCTGTCAAACTGCTAGAATGTAAAACTTTTTGCAGCATTGCTTCATTCATGCTACGACATTCCTATATATAATTATTTTTATGATTTCAAATTATTTTCAGATCTATCTAAATTTTTAAATACTTCAGCAAGATCGTCTTCTTCTTTACGAAATAGAACATATTTTTTGTTTATTTATCCGTGGCTTATGAATATGCTTTAACAAGATTTGACAATAGAATATATAATTTTATAGCAATATATAAATGCAATCATGAAATCATTCGTCAGCCGTTCGGATAATTTTCGAAGAGAGAGAGAAACATCGAAAAGTTGTAAATACAAGAATACGAACCACCCTGGAGGTGCGATATTCACGCATGCCGTGGATACCGAATACGGTGGTGTGCTACAAATACGACTTTATGACCGGGCCACGATAAAACGCGGATGTAGTACAACTCGAGTAGTCTCTGTAGGTGTAACGTTCGCGCGCAGGAGCGATGAAAAGGAAGAAGCGACGGAGTGGAGAAAAGAGAGAAAAAGAGGAGAGAGATACACATCCGGGAATGGCCAACGAACAACTTTATTATTTTCAAGATGTTACGACATCAGTGGAAGATCCTGAGATCTCTGTCCTGAAACCTCCGGTCAGAAAAGATAGCAGATAGTATGCGAGAAAGAATACACGATGGCGCAACCGGGAGCAACCAATGAAATTTTTGCCTTCATTCGGATGTAACTCGTAATTTCCAAATGCGATAACCCTTGTACAAAAGGTCATGTTTAAAAAATTTGCGTCCGGAGATTTGTCATCCTCGAATGCCTCAATCTAACTTCTCCCACTCTAATATAATTGTTTTGGAACGCCTCTGACTAAATTCACAAATATATCAATGATATATTATAATATTAATTTGCCAGTTTCAAATATCATGTTAATTATGTCATTAATTATATTCCTATAATATTATAATAATAATATAATAATAATATGTAGAGTTTCTACAATAATATTATTATAGAGTTCTCTTATAATAATATTATTTATTATAGGAACTTTAGAAGGCTTCAGTCTCACGTGTATGTATATACTATTAACAAAATCACTATTCGTTGTTCCAACGATTTAAAAAAAATCACATCTCAGACATGCTTGTTTAAATTATCTAATTTCTTCATTTTTTTTTTTAAAGTCTATGACGTCCTGATACTTTGGCGCTCTAGGACTCCTGAAAGAGAAAAAGCTCATAGATAAACGCACTATTACTTGTGCAATTAAGTGGAATGTCTTTATTAATTCACATGTAAAAATTTTAACCTTGTCAATTACTAAAATTGTTAGATCTTTTCCGTACGTATAGCCAGATACGGCACCGCGTATTTAGCTACGTTGTGTATAAACTACCTAAAAACAGACAACAATCTTATAACGGGCCCTACAATGTTCATTCGAAAACCACTCTGGGCCTTTCAGGCTCGATTGAACGTCATTACGAGCATGATCGAAGGCTGCCGCGTGTACGATGAAGACCTTCAGCGATTTGCCACACGCACATTGACGTTGCTGCCGACTTCTTTGCGGCAATCCCAGTCGTCGTCGCCAGACTTTGTCATTACCGCACGTATTAAATTCGTACCGCGGGCCCTGAATCCTCATTTTACCCGAATCGCAGGCTAACAGGATAAAGCGGTTACAGTTGCGTGCTACAACGACTGAGGGTTGAAAAGGACTCGTACTCGCGCATCTCTCACGGGCATAAAGTGAATCCTTTTGTTGAACGATAAAGAGGGAAGAAAGGGCGATGAGGACAGAACTCAGTGCAACGGGTATGGAAAAGGCGGGGGAGAAGTTGCCGCAGGGGGAGCAGTCAGTATGGCCCAACTACAAGTATTATGCATAAACGCGAGATTGGGCCTCATTACTGGCACGCAGCTGCTTCCAGGCTAATAAGCCGTCACAGCTTCTGTGCAAACGCGTCTCGATGCAAATTTTAGTTCTCCAAGGTGCTCCGCTCCGGGGAGAAAGAGAAGGTCAGTCGGACGACATACTAATGAATGAGAGAGAACGAAGAAAAGAGGAACGAGAAGAGCCTCAGGAAATACATATGTCGCTAAAAATCTTTATGAACAAGCGCCACGATGAAATTCTCTCATTCTCTCCTTCTCTTGATGCATATCGCGATAAACGAATCGTACACATAATTCTGACGCATAGCAACAAGATCGCTTGATTTACACACCTTTACAGAAATTCTGTTTTATTCGCTATTTACAAACGAGCATGATAATTCGGTATTTCACGCTCCCTGACTATCTACTTCTCAGTAATACACATGTCCTTCCACCCACGAAAAAATTCCTGGTACGGTTAAAAGACGATCGGCTGAGGAGAGGCGTAGGAGGGTGTGCGTTATTCCGAAAGTTTAGTAGCTGGCGCGAGGCAGCGCGAGAAACCGGTAGTAAAGTTATTCAGTGAAGAAAAGAGAGAACCGTATGAACGTGATAGAAAGGGACAATCAAGAGAAAGAGAGAGAGAGAGAAAAACAGAGAGGCTGGGTTAGTATCCGAGTACCCGAGCGATCCTCACAGATAAGGGCAGAAGGTGTAACTTACTAGGCCTCTGGTATACCTCGATCGTGCCTTTATATATCCACCAACCTCCCGTTACCAAGTCCCTTCCGTGTGTGTATTCTTCTCGTCTCTCTTTTATCTCTCTTTCCCCTCTTTCTATAGTAGAACCACGTCCGTTTCTGCTTTTCACCCATTCCCGGTGTCTCTCTAAACCTGTGTTATAGTTGTTACGTAGGCTTATAAACCCTTCGAATATGTAACAAGTATATACAAAAAGATGTGTGTGCGTGCGGATGAAATGATCACTACACGTGTATATAAAGAAGTTCCCAAATACGTTGCCAACATGTCGGATAATTCCGCGAACGGAAAATAAAGACAATGAACTTCCGTTGCATTATATTAGCCTTTAGGTTGCGGTTACAACAGCAACATTTCGAATTATCGGATGTTTGATTTACAGATTCGCTCGAAGTAATCGGCTTCTTATTTTATATTACTAGAAGATTTTTAATATATAGTTAATATTATATAGGATTATTGAATTACTTGAAAGTAAACATCAAAGTGCATCTTTTTGTTTCGTCTTTAAGTGAACAGATGGTCAATTAATATCTCAGGTATAGTTACTCTTTAAGATTTTGTTCTAGAAAAAGAAACCAAAATGTATCGTCCAGACGTCCACAGATCTTACATTGTTACATTATTTTTACATTTCTCTATTTCATAAGAATATAATTAATGTAAATTTAACTATAACATAATATACTATATATATAGTAAAAAATAAATTTTTTGTTAGCATATCCTACTTGCATATCTTTAAATCACTTACCTACTTAAAAATTAATCATTTCGTAGTTCTTTTAGAAAGTAATAGACGAAGAAGAACAATGTATTTAAAAAACAGAAATTAAACGAGTGGGAAGACATGGGAGAGCTAAAATGCTTTTATTTACAAAATATATACCTTAAATATCTTTTTGCTCTTTGGATACACATCCTTATGAAGATATATAAGAACAAGGAGTCTTACATAATGATGATGGGTAATCGATTTCTCAATTTAAATATTAATGAGTTTTTGTAAAAGCATTAAAGCTTTGTAAGACATGTTCTACATAATATAGTTATATACATTTCGAAACAAGCAAAACCGGTAAGTGATGGCGTGTGACGCAGGAGCAATCGCAGTACCTACACGCTAATAAATTGTAGACAGGTGTTTGGAAGAAGAACCGTGAAGCGTACCGAACCGTTTGCTGCTCGATAGCGAATTGTAAAGAGAACCGTAAAATCGCGTCTTGAGAGATGAACGTCGGCGATCGAGATGTATATTTTCTGCGACAAATAAAAAAATGTCCTTCTTCCGAGTATTAAAAAGAAATCGGATATCGCGCAATCGGATAACGAGCATGATGCAGTGATTAGTTACTGTTTGTACAAAAATCAAGATGGCAGAATTGCCCTTATTTAGAAGCTTTTATTACGAACTCAAGGTCTTCGAGGTGATCGTCCTCGCCTGTAACAATTAGTCGGTAGACGGGGCGCGCGCGCGCGCAGCTCGTTGCGCCCAGGTTGCTTCGTTGTTCATGGGATCACGTGCTGGATCTCCCGAAAATTGACCATCTGCCGGAATAACGACTTAATTTGCCCGAGACTCCTTAGCCCGCAGCCAAGGTGGCGATCTCATCCGCTTCTTGGAAGCGTTCGCCTTCCGTTGGCATGCCGTCGAAACGAGTCATCAGTATATCGTACCGCTTATCGTCCAAAACTCGATTACAAAGGAAATTTAGAAACAAAATTCTTAAACCATATATAATGCTCTCAATAGATCAAAACTATTACGAAGGCCAAGTTAGTTCTTGAAAAATTGTAAAAAGTTTTAATGAATATTGCGTTAAGAATTTACGAATTATCATATACAGAATGTTAAATAATATAAGTAATTTCATAAATTAATGTATTTTTATTGTATGCTCATTTTTTAATCAAGGATGACATTTCTGACGCAACAAGTGTCAGATGTTTATTACGGAAATAGCCATCAGATATGTATGCAAACAAATACATGCATGTTTATCGAATGAAAAAACATTTTCGCTGAAATATTTAAAAATTTGATTAGATATAGATTTAAAAATATAAGATTAAAATCAAAATAATTATCTAAAAACTTCAGTATGATGAACAATGCTATAAAAAGTTTTAATAGCAATTAGCTTGAGCTATATAATTATTTTGATAATTCAATGAAATTATTTTCAGATTTGTATTTAGATACTTATTACCAATTTTACCAATTATACCAATTATACCAATTTTTAGATACTTTAGCGCAAAACTGTTCTTTTCATATAGTTCGGCAATAACTATTCCAGAAGGAAGCAATTTTTTAACTGTGATTATCGAGAATTCATACTGGAATACTAAAAACGTTTGTTTGAGTGAACGAATGATTAATATTATGTAAACATCATCGCTAACATAATTTCCACGTTCCAACGTTCCACATAATTTCAAAATAATTTTATTTTGAGCTCTTGTTAAGTTTTTTTTTCTTCGCGTTCTTCATATCTGTTCTGCAACTATAAGTATATTTTTTCTTTTTGTTTTAGGTGAGTATTCCCGTTTCACAAAGCAGTTACTTATAGTAGCGTTTGGTGGTGAGTAGCGTGATCGATTTTTGAAAGATAGTCATCTTCTGAAAAAATTATGAGACATCGAAGAACTAAAAAGGTGGACAATACACCTATCAACTTTATATTCTACACGCCATATGCGAAATGAAAATTTCATCAGCGATTCGGCTTTATATATTTGCGCACACTGGTTGGATTTAGACACGGGTGCATCTAGCACCACCTTCTCGCGTCGCCGTCGCTTTGATTCTCATTTCTCCATGCACGTAATCGCCATCGCGCGATCCCCCGTGTATCCCGACGATAATCCTTTATCGCTAAAGAGCCGGAGAATCGTAGGCAGATACGAATGCGATTTTCAAAACCTGTTATGGTCGTTCCGGAGCCTCCAAGGTGGTCTACAATTGCAGTAATAACTCAATTATCCTCTCTGGGCTTCGTACCCGCCTATCTGCCTCTTTTACTCTCAAATCTTTCACTCCGCTCTTCTCTCTCTCTTACTTCACCCTCATCGTCGTCGTTGTCTCTTTCTCGCTCTTTTTCTCTTCCTCCTCGCTTTCCGCTCTTTATCCATCTCTTTTCCTCTTCTTTTGCGGTTTCTTCTTCCTTTTACCTCGATCCGATCCCCTTCTGAACTTCTCTGACCGCCACCCTCCTCTTATGGAGCATAATAAACCCTTCGATCCCATCACGATCTTTCCATCCACATATTATTAGGGCTTGCACACACGCCGGGAGTTCGGCCTCAGCTATCCCCACCGTCGTGTGCGTCGTATATATGCGAATTAGAATCGTTGCTTCACGATTAGCTTGTAGATCGCGGCAAGTCGAAGATCTTTATTTAGTCCTGTATTAACTCATACTAATTTACTTTATAAATTTTCTATGTTGGGGGAATTTTTTTAAAATTTAATATTAAATTAATTAGAAACAGTCCTGCCAGAGAGATATTCATTCATTCTAAATTCTTCAAATGAATCATCACTTTCTCATTTTCTTAATTACGTGAAATGTACAAATCAAATTCTTCTTTAAAAGTTTATCTCTGTTTTCACATTACTCGTCGCTATATCCTTGTTATGTCGACTAATCGCAAATTCTCAAAACTCGAGCGAGTCTTCAGGCGACACAGGTATGCATAAATCAGGACGATCATCAAGAATAAGAGAGAGAGAGGATGGAAAAAGGAGCAGAGAGGAAGAAGCTTTTGGTGCGAGTTAAATCATTATCTATCGTGGCAGATTCGTGAACGTGGTCCACCGTTTCGCCCCGATAAAACATATTTTCTCGCCTACTAGCAGGAGAGGAAACTGTGTAGATAGATGAAAGAAAAAGAGAGAAAGAGAGAAAGAAAGAGAGAGAGTGATGAATGAAGAAAAAGGAAGACAGGATGCAATGGAACGAGTAGAAGAAGGAAAGACAGTATGGTACCGCGTGCCGGAGGCACCATGGGTTCGGTCCAGACTAGAGGGGTTAAGCCAAAGCCCCATCGATCATGGGATCCAGCCAGTCCACGATCCCATGACTCTGGCCATAAAGCTCGGTAAGACCCGCGCCAAGGAGGAGTGCGAGCGAGAGCGAGAAAGATGGACATAGAGAAAGGTAAAGAGAGAAAGAGAGAGAGAGAGGCAAAGAACGAACGAGTTGGACCCTGTAACCGTGAACTCTGCACGCCGCGGCTTTATGGCGGCACGACGACGTAGAATTACCCCCATCGTAAGCAGGTATATACTTAAATCTCGCGCGCATGCATGTAAGTAAGTCGCGCACGAAATTACGCTGACGATCGGGGATCGTTGGAAAATCTCGTCTGCCTGGGACGATGGTGTGATGCGACTTATCCACCCGAGTGCTGACGCATCGCTTGCCGTTTCGCAATAACCAGCACAAGCATTTACCTGCGCACGGAATACTCGCTCTAGATCCCTCGATGTAGTTTAAACGTGTGATAAATAAGCTTCTTGCTCGTTGACGAGACGTATAAAATTATAAACAAGCGCCATATATCTGTCAAACTCTTTTTTCTCCATTTAGAAATGAGATTACTCGTAATAATATATACCTGCTAAAGGTACATCCATGTTTCTGATTGCCACATCTATTAGTCATTGATAAATGTAGGAACGTTTAAATTATTTAGCGTCCAATGTTGGAAGTGGACTGCGAGCGACGACACGTCGACGCGTTAAACGATGCGAGTCACGCAACGTGAAGTCGTGCGTCGTTCCGAGGCTACTAATGTAGTAGAAAGTATGAGACCGATTTAAAATGCAGAAGGATCAAAGCACATTCTGTGACGAACAAATAGCAGCATTCCTTTTCAGATCATTTTCTTGTCGTAATTTTTGCGTCCCGAAATTCGTCGAAATAAAAAGTGCAGCAACCCTTCGGTTCTCTGCCAATCTCTCCTCCTCGACGTTCGCCTTCTGTCATCATTGAAGATAGCTTACTCTCTTTCTTTCTTCCTTCCCTCCCCCTCTTCTTCCTCTCCTCAATTCGTATCTTCGCCTTCTGCCGCCTCCTTCCCTTCCTCTTCCTTTCTTGCCAAACCAATCTTCCATCCCTGGAGTAAGACATTGAGGCACCTGCTAGAGTCCAGCTCAATCAGGGAGTATAGCGTGTCGGCACCCAGGCAGAAGGCAGTAGTGGGAGAGCTTGTACGGCATAGCTGTAGAACTGTATCCGGACGGAGCAGGGGCCCTCGACCGACTGGGTGGTCCTACCGCTTCAGTTGTGTTCCGACGCGCTTCAAGCCAACACTACGAACACTATTTCTGATCCGCCGGTGTCTGTTATCCGGCGGCCGACCTATCGAAAACTAACCTCGCAAATTAAACCGGTATTCTCGCGACGTCAGTAGCACCAATCGACGGACCGATCGACCAACTGATCAATCGATCAATAACGATCATCGAAGATCTGTGATAATTTCACTTTGTTTTGTGCCTTAACTCGATATTGTGCAATAATACGTTGACAGAGGATGGAGTAGTAAGAGATTAAGTTAAGTACAACTGCGGCTGAGCAACTCACAACCTGTCATTGCAGAAATAACATATAGATTTTATTGTATACTTTGTTGTAGTCGTGTTTCAGAGACTTGCGTTCAAAATAGAAGTAGATATGCGTACATACTTTTCTAGTGCCGATAATCGAAGGACTTTAAATAACTAAGAATTTAAACAATGTGATTACTAGCGATAGGTGTCGATTTTCCTATCTCGAATAGATAGTGAGAGGGCGCATAGCAAAGATATACTCATGAATAATGCAGATGAAATGTTGGTCAAAATTCGTGGAATCTGTAGAAAAGATAAACGATGGGAATAGTTCTTTCCTGTTCGAGCGGAACGAACCGATAGCAAGGTGCGAAGAGTGGAGGATGTATAAGAAACGATAACGACAAGGTGGCGCGGGGTGTAATCAAATGCAGGTTTATTTAGAACGGCTTTGATAAAGTGGTTAGTGCGAAAGCGTGGATCGGGCCAATCATACCTGATTGCCTGGACGTGAGTTGTGCGAACCGAGAAAGAGAGAGAGGAAGAGGGAAGGATCGAGAGAAGCAGAAAGAAGGGGGGAGGAAGAAAGAGAGAGAGAAGGGCTAGTCCGTCCACCACCGTGGCTCGTTGCGCACGTCGAGAATGAAGACATCTCGTGCCGGTGGATGTTACGTGCCACGTGATTCATAGTAGCGTTTCCTGTCCTCTTCATTTTGGGCAATCAACCGATCGCGCCTGTTTTCATTAAAATCTCTGGCAAATAATCGAGATATGATTTCGTTAATAGAGTGTCTGCGACTTCAGGCAAAGGTGAGTACAAATTGAACGATCTGTCGTTTTTTTAATTTTAATTTTCTATGCACTTGAGGAAGCGCAGGTAGCGGCAAGAAATTTGATTAATCGTAAAACGAGATATTAAATCGTGACATTATTAATAATAAACAATTTCGATAAATTTCAAGGGAAATGCATTTGAAAATAAACTTATATGACCTGGTTGTTTCCTAGAAAAGTTTTCCCAGTCCCTACGGATCTTCTTGGATGAAAAGGTTTTAATGTTTTGGTCCCTTCTAGCCCCAGGTATCGACCGTAGCAACTATTCAGCATTTTTTCTTTTCTCAAGAGTTTCACTGACGTCCGGGTATGCCAGGTCCTAACGTCTAATTCCTAATTTCTATTCCTGAACGGTTACTTCACGAAGTTTTATGGCTAAAAGCCATATTTCGTCGCTTTTTTTGAACTCGTAGTCCTCGTTTTCGAGCAAGAAATATCTTTATTATTGTCATGGAGATGACTGCGTTGTGAAGAGAAGAGCACCAAAGGAAATATGGCGTCGATGTCGGATCCAGTTCTTCACTATTAACGACACGTCCGCGTCGCGTCGTATTTATGAACAAATACTGTTTCGAATATTTTACTGACATCGGTAATACTGTAATAATTTACAGTGTTTCAAAATAGTATATAGACTCTTAGATATTCAACAAATAAAGAAGAATTCCAAGTTTCAAAAATTATGATCTCAACATAAGCATAAACATTTTTGTTTTTTTAATTTTAATAATCATTGAAAGTTTATGAAACAAAAAAGTATGGAATGGTACTATAAACTTAACTATAAAGACATGTACAAAAACATATTATGAGCTATAAAAATATTTAGAAAAATAAGACGAAACTTAAAGAACAAATATAATAAAAAAATTAGAAGTGATGTTGATTTTGCCAGTTTTATTATGTTTGTTAATATTTTCTTTCCAATAAAACTGAACGTGCTATAAGATTTTTTTATACTTTAACTAAATTTTCTTCTAATTATTTCGAATTTGTCCTTTGGGAAGATTTTGTGATGATAAATGTTATTCTACATCCTTCATATTTCACTTCCAACAAAACTGAAAGACATCTGCTGATAGGATCATTGTTGTCATTTCTATTTTACTTTTTCATTCAAATTTTATATTATTATCTTCTTTCATCATTTTTCTGTTAACCTTAAAATATCATACCATTTTCAACTCATATAATAAAACGTCTATCCAAGCTGCGAATCATGCAAGATGACCGTGAGTTTCACGGATCCACGGCGCATCGCGAACGTTTCGTCCCGTAATGGAGGAACCACTGGTGGCAAGAGGCTATCGTACAGACGGACGGACACAACGCGGAGAACCAGTTCTCTCATTTCATTGCGTTCGTTGTCCGATAATGACGCATAGCGTGGCGAGCTGCATGCGGCATAACGCGCGTGTGAAAGCATCGCGACGCAACGCAACGCAACGCGCAAGAGCAAACACTACACGAAAGTGTTCCTCCGCATGTCCTCCCACGTGAACCCTGAATATAAGATCGAGAGAGAATTATCCCGGCCCAGCAGATACCGCGGCCACTAATTTACGGCAATCACGGGATTTTCGCAGACGAGAGGGCAAGAAGATCGCGCGCCTAACGAGTGCCGCACAGCGTGTTCGAGAGCCGAGAGGCTCGTTACGCGATTACCGACATTTTTCGTAAAATCGAATTTATATTTGTGGCCTGGCCAAAGAGTCGTTTATATATCCGTTCATTTTCTTATTTCATTTACAGCGCGTATAATAATCATATAATAACGCGACAGCTTAAAATGTAAATATATATATATATGAATATATATATATGAATTCTATATATAAAAATAGAGAAATAGAGATGAATAAATATAAATACTGACACAGAACAATGGTTAAAGTAAAAGAATATTTCATCATTACGTTCGGAATTTCATTGAGCTACATATAGATAATAAATTGCCTTCCTGTTCGGTCTACAATTGCTTCGCCAATAAAACGATAGAATTCTCATTTATAATATGAATGGTATCAAGTGCTTCGATATCTTTTTGATTTAATCGAATGCATAAAAAAATTCACAGATCGTCATCATTGAATTAAAATCAAGAGCACATACGAACGAGTTATTTGATACTAAGCTAATTAATCGACGGGACCTATCTTACGTATCATATATACATGCAGATGATATATTCGGTGTGCTCGTTAAGAAAATATAAAACTTTATTATAGTTATTTTTTAATGCTATTTAATCAAATCTTGAATCTGGATAAACATTGGATTAAATTTTCGTTAACTCTGGAGTAGTTATCTGATTTTTTTATATAAACAAAATCGCTTGAGATATTTTTATACTTCAATTAAAATCACTATTATTAACAACGTATCTATATTATTGATTCTTTTCCGATTTATTAGTATTGGAGAACATTATAGATACAGATTTGGTCACAATTTTTTCAAAAAAAGTAAGAAATCAAACAAATATTTAATGACATAAGCATATTAAAGTAATTCATTTTTAAGGAAGATATTAACATAACACTTTTATTGGTGAATTGTTGAAGTTGTATATTTAAAGGTTCGTAATTAAAATAATTATAAAAAAACGTTAGACAATATCCATACAAAATGATATCTTACAACGATTTACATTTTTTCACCTCTGGGATATAAAAAAAAATATTCCAGGCTATTATTCCCAAGTTAATGAAAGAAATCACTTCAATTTTATTAAAAGAAATAAACTCCTTATAGACATTTTCCGAGACACCCGGTATAGGCACGCGCGCGCGTGTAAAGATGTAAGGATACTCTTAAGTAACTCGCGCGAGATATACGGCGATCGGCGGCGTGTTGCTCGAGTAATTAGCAAATACTTCGTCTGGGTAGATGTTAATAGATGTGTCTAATACGGCTATAAATCAGCGAGATAATGTTAACGGCTAAGAATTACGTTGCACGGCCGAAAATAAAGAAACGTATTGCAGCGAGGATAATCAGTAACTAAGATTATCCAACGTATCAACAAGACGCTCATCAATTTGCTTCATATGAACATGCGCAACGTCAAGTTTGCATTATACATGACTTTATCGATTTGTTCATAATGCATGGGGTATTATAAATTATATTCTTAACGACAAACTTATTTCAATCGTGAAAAGCGTAGAACTATAAACTATGTAATAAACTGTGAGAATAAATTTGACACTACATCGATACGTAACATTGCAAAGTAATGCGAAAGGAAATAAGGTAGATCAGATAACTATGTAAAGCGATCGAAATTGTCGATAAGGACTATTGCATTAGATACGACATTGTGTGAAAACATAAACGTTTCTCTATTGACTAGTCGGCGATCATGAATTTGAAGATTTGACACATTTACGCACGTGATTCGTGCTACGCCGGACTATCCACGATGACTTCATTCGCGCCAATCGTAACGTAATTCACAGTTGCAATTGCGCGGCGAGCAAAGCAAACGCCTCCGACCGCAGTTGTTGGCGGCTGAGCTTTCTATACAGGTATCGCAGCCGCGGGAACTTCGATTGGACCAGAGACAAGGGAAAAAGGAAGATACAGCTACGTGATCAGATCCGATTCTTCTTGGAGGCCGTAACTCGCAACCGATCGATTCAATATAATTGAGCTTGAGTACCAGCTATCTTCTGAAACCGTGATACTACCATATAATGATTGATAATGCGAGAGAACATTCTATGGTGGATTGTCTGCGAAATGTTATCGTTATAGTTTTTGTATTGCGAAGAACTGGCTTACTTATGTCGAGGCCAGCATGCGAGACGAGGTCTCATCTTGGAGTTTAATCCAATTCGAAAACCTGCTACCTTACAGAATGAACGGTACTGCTACGTAACGATTAATAATGATGAGATGAGACACGCGAAACATGAGAGATAAAGCGGGATCGTCGGCAACTTCCCAATTACTCCGGTCGTACGTACGATCGTAAATTTTGGATTATGAAGAACAGCGCGCCGTAGAACGAAGATTTCCAGAAATATTATTCAAACGAAGTCAATTCGTTTCTTGATTGCCCAACATTATTCTCAAGATTAATGCCAACATCGTCGAATATTTCCAAAGTAAAAGTAGACAGTTATACCGTTTCTCGTGAAGTGATAAAATTACACTTATCGAAGAAATTTGTGAGAGTTAACGTTAGGTGTTTTCAGAAGAGATGTACTGTTTTCAGGGCGACAAAGAGCACCGAGCCGATCCTGAAGAAGCGCGACGGGTTGTTTGCTCTCGCTCGGATTTTACGGCTCCGACAGGCCAGGCCGGACAATTACTGGTTGTTAAACTCTGCGCCGGCGAGGTGATCGCAAAAGTCAGCGGCCATGCCGGGACCACCGGCAGCTGTAACTGTGCTGCTCTGCAGAATTGTAGTATCACTCGCGTTTTGTCGGCCACGCTTTTGTCTCTCGGTAACAAAATTATTAATAAAAAAAAAAGAAGACGTATGCAAAAAATGCCAAGAGGAGAAAATACGTTGTAGAGACGGCGATCCTCTTCGAGGCCTGCTGAATGTTTCGCCGTCAAGTATTAACGAGGGTGGTCAGTCTGAGAAGACGGGCGTGTAGATCCCGCTGGCTAAGATTCCTGCATTTCACGTTGCGGCGCACGTTCATGAGCCGCGGAAAGAAACGATGAAGAAATTACGCATGGGATGTGCGATGCGGATCTCTTAATTCTGACGAGACAGGCGCGTATACGCCACCCTCTGCCTCCTCCGCTCGAGTCGTCCTCTACGAAGGGACGAAGCATGCTCATGTCCGACGGACAACCCGCAATTATCTTTACTAAACTAGAGATCTCTACGTGATTACAAAGTTACTCCGGTTATAGTTTCGCGGACGCGGATCCCTCCTCCTCCCTCCCGATCGAAAACATCTCCTGTAACTTGTAACTCTCTTTGAATACCAAGCATGATCGATGGAGCAAGAGGGGGACAAGATACGCCATCCCTTGAATCTACCGCGATTTATCTTTATTGCTATATTTCTCTAGACAGTTTACGATGTAGTGATGGATTCGAAACACATTTAATCACTTCAAATGTGTATGACGAAAATTCCATACCTTTTTGACTATCATTTAAAATTAAAATATTACTCTTTAAATTTTTTCGAGTAGAATTTCACTCTAAAAATGCGTTTGGGGAAACGTTATGAGTGCTATTTGTGTCATTCAAACTTCATCGTTCTTTAAATATAAAATAAGGATAGACTGACACAAATAGCATTAATAACATTTCTTCAAACACAGCCAAAGAGTAAAAATCAATTAAATCTTGAAACAAAGTGACTTAATTTTCAATCTTTAAGTAAGATTTTACTTTTTAAAGTAAAATTCATTCTAAGTTTGAGAGTAGTGAAAGTTTTAAAAATTAAATGTTTAAAAATCTCGAAGATTAACTATTATTAAATGTCATCAAATGGCACGATGTCGTATAAGCCACATATCTTACTCATTTTTTAAATTCAAAATTTTAAAAAATTTCTAATTTCTAGTAAATTTGGAGCAACACAAATCTTTATATCATTAAAATATTTGAAATTTTTTAAAGAAGAGTTTCATGCACAATTTGCAATGACTGATTTAACATAATAGAAACGATCAGTATCCAAACATACGTTTTCAACATTCTATAGACTCAAATGCAGACTTTACAAACGCAAATAGAGCCACAGAAATGATGGAAAGAGTTCAACAAGGCGTTGAAAAATCAATAAATTCCGGATTTCTTTGTCTCTTTTTCTCTTTCTTTCGTCTCTTCAATAATTCGTCCTTAACAAAAAGAGAACGGCACGTGCGACAGCGAACGTAACGTACTCTCCATTAAGCTGTATGCAAACATTCAAGCATTCGCGATCATGCTGTCCGCGATTTAATTTCGCAGCATTGCAGATCAGCCGACCGTAAATCTATTCGATTCGCGGGTATTGTTAAAAGTTCGCATATATATAGACGAACAATCGTTTGCGACTTTTGACGAGTCGAGAATGGATTCGACGACGCGTTCAAACTACCTGCGACACCTCGAACTCCTCGCCATTGTTTCTGCGCTCTTGTGAATAACGGCGCGAGCCGATCACGGGTAAGACGGGGCGTGTGCCGTTATAAAGCTACTCCGCCTTGACGAGAGAAAGGGTTGATTGCTATCCAAAGTGGTCTTGAGTCATTAATGAGTGTCCCTACATCTAGAAAGCGAAGGGAATCGGTTAACCTGCTCCCCGTTGATTGAATCAATTCAGTTAATATGGCAGGCAATCGAGAATGCATACGGTGTTTTAATCCCCTCGATTTCTTTATTCGGAAAGACTTGTTCAACGATGGATAAAAGAAGAGTATTTAGACATTACATTATTAACACGTATGCTTAAATATACCTGATTCCATAACATTTTTGAGACTTTCAAGGATATTTACTTCAAAGAAACTACACGTATCTTGATGCATCGATAAATGCTTTTAATTAATCTTTTATTCAAATTATTTGTTGTAATTTACATTTAATGCCTATTTTAGTTTCGCTTATATGTTAATAGAGATAACTAAATTTTGTTTCTATTAAATTTTTTGTTCTTTTATTTTATTATTACCTAAGAGCTTATTGCATTGCGTGTTTATGTCAGTAAAAGGACAATTCAATTTGAATTGCTATTTATTTTTTTCCCAAAATTCAATAAAATATTTAGGGTTACATATTGAATTACATTTATAAAATTTATACACTATTTACAGGGATGTCGTATGAAAGTGACAGATTCATAATGGACGGGTCGCGAGTTCAAATCCTGCATTTCATATATAATTTCGTGATGAATCCGTACTGACTTAGCGAGAGTCATAGAAGAATTTTTTAGATCTAGGTAACTCTTTGATCAGATTTAGACATATAGAGATTGATATGATCATCAATCTCCCTATGACTAATACATTAATTATGCATTGCTTCGATTAATTTTAACAGAATCAAAGAGAGAATAAGAAAGAAAGCCGATATATTGATTAAAGAGAGACAGCGACTTCTAATCAAAAATTGATCATTCAATTTGGTGGCGCTTCTCCTTTTTATATGAAAAATACGTTTCTCCTGTCTCTCTTTCATCTTAGTTTTATAAATTTCCATTCTCAACGGAAAGGGTTTACCGAAGCGTAATTGAGTCGATGCGACAGGATCGGCGTGCTTTATGGCGCGACAATATCATTATTTTGTATGACCACGCGAGCCACGCGTGGAAACTGAGAGTGCGTGCGAAAGCATTGTGGAGGAAGGAGAAGGAAGTAGAAAATCGAGTCGAGGTTCCACAATGAGCTACGGGGGCCTCCCGTTTGTTTGCCAAACAATCAGCGGCACGATTTGGTTGCAGCGAAAACAACGAGCAATAATCGACCGTTCTTTCATGCGGCCAAGTGGAAAGATGAGGGCACCTTGACGAGAACCCTTTTCGATCGAGCGGTCGTTTGGAGCCAATCGGTACCGATATTGTTTTACAATATCACAAATCATCGATCTATGTGCTGACTAATTGGAAATACTTGTTTCGTTGCTATTGCAGAGAATATTAATACATGAGTATGAAGGAGGTATTTCAAGCCTGGCCCTCGATGAGGCTGTTTATCGCTTAATCATCACCAGGGAACACGACGACTCCTAGACCACGTCGCGCGTTTAACGCCAATAATCCCCATGCGTGCGCGTAACTCTATCTCTTCTCGTTTCTTCATCTTCCTTCCTCTTTCGCTCCTGCCGACAATGCGCCAGTCTCTATAAATACATACGTACATACGCGCGCGAATACATCGCGACTGTCGCCACGTGTGAAGCAGAGCTCCGAGGATCTCTTTCGCCCCGTTCTCTCTTGCTCTCTTCAGACATTCATGAACTTGTCTCTGTTCGGTCTTCGCTCCTCTGGCTTTTGCTCCACGTTCTCTGCGCCCTTCTCGCGCGAGACCCGGGAGGAATATTCCCGGTCGACATTTTTCTCATAGGAATGCGGAGTCGTTACGTTCGCGAAGCGTTACGATCGAAACGCCCGAGATGTTCTGTACCGGTTCCACACATGCGTCCAGGAATATTCTTCCGTGGGGAATTCGAGATCATTTCGCATCATTTCGCGAAGTTGGAACCTCAAAGGTCCGCTAATAAGGCTTAACACGCTGACAAGTCTCCCGGTTTATTCAGAACTGAAAGCATAGGGTGAATGACAAATTCATGTCTCGATGTAATGTCAAATTTAAAAAAAAAAAGAGAGAGTCTTTCTCCAATTAATTACAAAATGGAGAGGCGAGAGTTGTGCCAGAACGCGACCGCAAAAAGGGTGCGTTCTCTCCAAACGTGGGCGCACGTTCTGTTAAAAATATTAGGAAGAAGAGATGAGAAAAATGCTGTCGAGACAGCAAGGTTACAATTTTTTGTCGATGATCTCAGTGCTATAATAGACATCATGCGGTACCCTATTCGAGTTACCGATTCAACAGGCCTTCCACGAAGGGCTACGACCGAAAAAGGTTCGGTAGCATGAATTAAAGACGGCTTCTGGGTAAGTAGGCGCTTAATACAATAGATTCCACTGCCAGGCCTCGTTATCGTCTTGATTTCTATCTTCCATCTATCTCTGTGATTCCACGCGCATTCATACCTCCTCGTTAAAGTATTTCTGCAATTACCGATCTACTTGAAATGTTAAGTCGTCAATATCTTGCAGTTCTGAAAAACAGTGTGTTCTTGTAAAATGTCGCGAAGTTTTTGCAATCTTGATCTTAGGCCATCTTAGATATCTTAGAATGGGGATGAAAAGCTAATCGTTTCTATCTTGTTGTAGTTAACACAGTTGAAGCTGTATAGCAACTGATCATATAGAGCTTCACGGATGCGTTAGTTAATTCTTCTTTAGGATCTGTGAACATCACAGACGCGTCATCCTGGTCCTTCTCAAAGACCCCTCGGGACGAATACTCGGGCACGAGGATACCCGAAGTAACACGAACGCAATCATGAAGACGAAAGCATACGCATGCGCACACCCGCGCTGGAGGACTCCGTCGTCGGAGCAGACATCTCTTTGTTACGGGGTCCAGTTCTTTCCTCGTCATAGGAAAGGCTTCGAGTCAGATTCGAGCTTAGACCGTTTTACTAACACTTGGGACATCTTCTAAACGACGAGATTTTTCTACCATTATTTAAAAAAAAAAATGGTAAGAACAGAAAATAAATTATTTTCTGGACTGGCTTGAATGTTTCGTCATTATATATTCTTTCCCAGACTACCTTCTCGACTTTTTCTTTTATAATAAAAACAAAGATTCTCGCGAGCGTTTCATTAGCAAAGGATATGATAATTTTGCTCATAACTCTAAATCTCTACAAAGATAACAGTGTTGATCGCGTGGAGATCGGATCGTAATCGTTGCTACCGGAACATGAACGCAGGAACGGCCGGTAGGTCGGACCGACAGGAACTTGTACGCTAGTTAGTTAGTCGCGCTCGTGTTAGTAGCCGCAGGTAGGCCCGTCTTCACGGGTGCAGGATATACGGAGAATATAGGACCCGACCAAGGGAGATACATATTTGTTACGGGACGATGTCGCTCCTTGGCGCGGACGTGATTCGCCTTCGCGATTCGAATAAAGACCTCCGCCTGGGTGACTTCGTTTCCAGAGTGAAGCTCGCCTGGAATCGCGAACATGCCTCCAATAGGAAGACGGCGATTGACGATCAGTTTCGAATGCGTCCAGCATTCAATCCCTGTATCTTTTTTTTCTCTTTCCTCTTTTTTTTTCTCGATCGCGTGTCTCGACTCGGTAACTACCTCGATAACGTTCCACGGAATAGCGGTATGTTTTCACTAATTGCGTAATAAAAACGCGACTTTCCCAATCCATCAAAATGTTAACATAGTTAGAAATGCCGAATGTATAGTTAGTTTTGTATAGTATTTTTAAGGTTATTATCACTTTTTTTATAACAGCTGTTACACAATCAGCAATTATATACACGCACAGAAAGAAGAAATTTTGCTGAAGTATCTAAAAATTTAGCTAGATATAGATCTCAAAATAATTTTGTTGGATCATCAAAATAATTACAGGAATTTCAAGCATGATTAGCGATGCTGCAAAAAGTTTTAACAGTTGTAATAACCAATTTGAGTGTCCTACATCATTATTTTGATGGACCAACAAAATAATTTTCAGATCTGTATTTTCAGACCCGTATTTAACTAAATTTCCATGCGAAAAGAACAGTTTTGCTGAAATACCTAAAAATTTAGCCAGATACAGATTTAAAAATAATTTTGTAGAACTTAAAATAAAGATCGTAGGACAGACTTTTATATAACGCTGCATAACATATAAGGCATAAGAAAATTAACCATTTAGAATTCTTCATTTCATACTCTGATTGGTTGATTCTTTTATATCTTATTTGTGCTACATCTTTAATTATATAGGCTATTCGAACATGATGAGCAATGCTGCAAAAAGTTTTAATGTTCTGCGACCAGCTTCAGGTCTCATAGGTATTCTTGCATAATTATGATATTCAACAAAATTATTTTTAGAACTATTCCTAAATTTCTAGATATAATACTTTAGTAAAATATAATCCTTTCTGTATATAGTATGGATCGTTCTTGCTTACATTGTCTACGTATTGATATAGTTGTTGGCAATCGTTGACATGATCAACCTTCGTGATTGAAATAAAGTTGTTCAAAGAAAATTTCGTTTTTGGGGTGGCTCTTGTTAGGAATGGGGAGTACGACTTCAACAACTACCAATCTTGTCGATTATCCAAGAATCTCTTTAGATCCTTCTGTCAATCAGGATTTAATTGAAATTCTGGTAAAGGAGATACCACTGTCTGGCGCGCACGAACTTGAATGTCGACGTTCCCCGGTTCGACGTGTACTAATTAAACCTCGCATTGTGCGCTGCACGAACGAACTAATTAACGGTGAAAAAAGACATTGCGCGTGCCCGATGCATGCCTTGAATTTATTTGCCCGCGTCAAATGATTTAATTATAAGGTGCGGGTAGCGGGACCGCTGAACAAAATTCATCGGAGATTGCATCGGCGAGCGGATCGTAAGTTCTTGGTTAAGTGAAATCTGGGAATCCCTGACGGGAGGAGGGGGAATAATGGCGCCCCGTCTTGAAATTTGCGCCACCGATCCCACATCGATCGCTACCCGTAAGGCGGTAATTACTCCGGAGGGAATTTCGTAATCTTCGCCACGCGCTTAATCGGTAATTAAAGCTTAAACACGCAGCCGTCGTTGTGCCTCTGCCACGTCCCTCCTTCTGTCTTCTGCCACCCCTGTCTCTCTGCGTTCCATTCTCTCTCTCTATCTTTCTTTCTCTCTCTCTCGGACTTGTATTCTTGGCATTATAGTTTTTTTATCGCGATCTTCACTAGGGCACTCATTAGGGGAAGACCGGCGCGGCGAAGGGGAGTTCTGGTCAGTTCGTAATTAGTGGCACTAACGAGGGACGCGCTTCTTACGACGCGTGTACGCGCATCAATGTGCAAGACCAGTACATTACCCGCGAGAATCAATTTTCAATTTTCTTTTTTCTACGAAGAATAACTTTTGGAATCGATTTAAAAAAACAGACCCAAAATTTTCGTCACTATGTTCAGAAACGAGAAAATTTGTTTTGAACGATGAATTATTATTAGATTGATATAGTGTCGATCGTAATAGTTGTATATTCAGTAAATAGATTGGAGTGCACCGCAGTTGTTTTAAAGAAGTAACGAAATACTGTAATGTAACGTATAGAATTAAGATCCGAAGTCGACCGCGATGCAGTCTCGATCGACCAGCCCCAAAGACCCTCGGCAAGTTTCACCTGTTCTTTTTTCCCCATCTCGAGTGCTATCTCTTTTAAAGGGCCCAACACACACGTAGACGCTCCTAGTCCAACCGGTCCACAGATACAGCCATGCCACCGTGTTCAAGGTGTTCATGGCGTAGCCGAAAAACGTTCTGAAAGTACACGAGGAAGAAGAGATAGAGAAGGAGAATAGATATACTTATATAGGATATGTGTATGTGTGTCTCTCTCTGTGTGTGTGTGTGTGTATGTGTGTGTGTACAAGTGTACATATATGCATGAAACAGAGACGAGACACTGGCGCAGCAGAATTATTTATGATGCCTGATAGAGACGCGGTTCCGAGGCAATCTATCTTCCTTCTTGTGCTCTCCCATTCTTTCCCCCTTTCACTGCCTCTTCGTCTCCTCTTCTCGTTGCTCGCCAACTTCATCCTCCTGCGCACTCGTCAACTTTCACATCTCTATAGCTTGAATCGGCTTAATGACGAACAGGCTCGATGCGAAATGCGAATTGTGTATCGCGTGTTGTTGTAAGCACGATTCTAGACGTGCATCATTGAGAGGAGCTCTTGTAGATTCAGTATTGTGACATAGAAAAAATAAGCCAACAAATAGAAGTAATTTCAACTAGATGTCATCGAAGATATCACCAGTTTTTTTCTTATATTTTACACAAAAGGAAGAAATTTCCTTTTTGTATCATTGTGTTTGAAAATTGATATATGTTCTTCTTAAATTAAAGTCCTTTTATTTCAGCACCGGAATTTATATAAGAAATATACAAGTTCATTCATTTTTCATTTTTTCTTATTTATTTTTGAAATTGAAGAGAAGTTTGATACATTTGTATTAATTATTATTAAGACATTAGCACATTTGCTCGAATTTTTACGTATTTTCTTCGATCGATGGATATTTCTTTTGTTTAATATTTATTCTTAAATGTAAATTCGATTTGTAAATTTTGTAGTTCAAACCAAATTATAATAAAAAATAAACGTGCAATAGTCGATACAATTTGGATTTTTTTTCTTTTTGAAGTGGCAACATTGTTAGAGAATGCATGATTATTTCGTAAATAGTTTGAATCACCTGTCTTAACCCGACGATACATATGTATTGGCGAACAGGGCGAAAATGAATACAAGCAGATAATGACGGTTAAGAGTTTGCCTACGGGAAAGTTATACAGGTCGATTTTTAACAGTGAAGCTCGTACACGCTATGCTTCGTGTCGAGATGGCGATCATTTTTTTTTAACGCATCCTCGAACACCTGCTCTCTATCCAAGTAGATTAAGTTTCCATAATAACGGAGTATAAGTGAGGAATGATCAATGACAGCTAAAAACATGCTCGCAGGTAGAGCGGAAATTTTTACTCTTTTGAAGGTAATGACAATCATCACGTTCGTACGTCATCGTTAACTCGCAATTTCATTATGCATTTAAGTTAGTCGTTGAACTATACATCAGGCAGTCACTTTATAACATGAATTATGTCATAGCGATGGATAAAAAAAACCTTTTAAGCTGATATTATTAATATACAATCACGGAAGTAATTGTTGCACAGTACGTTATTATATCGACGATTTCTTCATTTTGTTGTCGGGTATTAAAAATTGTGGTTCCACGCTTTATTGGTAGTTTCACAATTAGTTGTTCAAATGTAAATATCATCTATCAGTGCTATATATATGTAAAACTATAATTTTTAACACCCAAACAACAGTTTGAAGAAATCATCGATGTAGCGCACTGTTTGGACAATTATTGTAGTTTCATGACTATATATAATTAATTTCAGCAGCAGTAATATTACATTGCTTCTCAACTTAATTTGTGATGTTATATAATCTAGCTTCAATTTCCAGACTGACAAATAATCGGCGCATAGTTACTTGAACTGGAAAAAGTAAAATTCGCACAAAACTATTAAGCATCAAGATCCATCTTAATTGAATATGGCTTTCTTTGCTTAATTACTCTCTAAATCTGAATCAGTGGATAATCACTGATATCAGTGGCAAGTATGCCACTGGTAATCAGTGAATGAAATGTGAGATCTCTAAGTTTTATTATGTGATTTAATTAACCTTGTAGTGCATAAATGAATATGGTATTGAAAAATTGAAATTAATAAGCAAATATCAATATTTTAGTTATATAATGCTCAAACATTCTTCCTTTTTTTAGTTGAACTTCACTGATTAGCAATAGTGCCACTGAGTAATTAGTGACTATCCATTGATTCAGATTTAGAGAATACGTAATCAATTTTAAAAGATTAATAGTAGATATAGCGTGATATGTATCGTTGTAATGTAATAAAATTTGTAATATTTCTTTTGCGCACCGCAATACTACGTCGTTACAAGAAACGTTTTTATATCATTACAAGAAATTCTTTATAAGAAACTTCGTTCCTCTGAACCGAAAGAAAAAGAGGGAACAGCAGTACATTAGTACATTCATCGTACGGCAGGCGAGAGCCCCTGCGCCGCGGTTGCCCTGCGAGCGTAATAACTTAATTACGCGATGCCGCGGCGGGATAACGTTCGGGTGTTAAGCGTGGGGGCCACAGAGGTTAAAACGGGGTTCCCCCAAAGTTCCCGCTCGCGGGGCAAAGTGGAGGAGGTGGGTGGACGGGCCACTCCGGACTGTAGATACTACGAGAAACGTGGGCGTCTTGCTCTTTGGCCCGCGGGAAGCTTTTTTGTGGGGCGGACAGAGCCGCATTCTCTTATTTATTACCCGGAATATTAAGTTACCCACGTTATACCACGGGGCACCGTAAGGCCCCCATGGATCCTCGTAACTATCACCACCACCACCAGCAGCAGCAGTAACAACAACAATACCGACTCTGCTTCTCCACATCGTTCCATTCTTGTCGCTCCTCCCTGTCCGGAGATCATGGATGCGAAGGGCACGATACCCCGTAGTGTACTCTCCGGCTTCACCGAAGGGTACCGCGAAAAGTTTCGTGGGAGGGTAGGCACACGGAGAAGCTATCGCAGATCGAGGATCTAAATTGATTTTAGATCTCGGAACTCGATTGTCCGCTACGAGTAACGCGGCGTTAATTAAGAGAGACTGCACTGCCGTCTCAATACTGGTAGATCCTCGCATTATGAAATTACAACGTTATTCCTGCCACCGGTATTTCCGATATCGAGGCGTTCATCGCGCGAAATCGGACGAGCGTATTTGTTTTACGTTAAAGTCAGAATATCAGTTGTCAAACAGTAATAGAATTTTTTTATAGAGACGTATATAGTTTCGCGTATAAAGAAATCGATTTTTTTCTTTCGAGAATGGCACGTGAGCGCGGTTAACCGCAAGTTCTGTGGCAAAAACGGCAAAGCTGTGGAGCGAGGTGCGCATAATCGAATCGACGACTTGTCACGACCACGATGGAGACAATGTAAAATTTAAAGAGAGATAGGCGGCGTAGGTAAGAGATGCAGGTGAAGGAAGAGGACGATGGTGAGCGCAAGGAGACGGGATGAAACTGTGCTTTTTGCGTGCACACGGCGCGGCGGCGGCGGCAAGACAGGACCAGGTATACTACTCGCACTAAGGTCGGAATACGAAACAAAAAGAAAAGGGAAAAAAAGAAAGGGAAAAAGAAAGCGGAGGAAGAGAAGCAGGCGAAGGGCCTAGGGTTCGCAGCCTGTTTCGGTCGTTCATAAATCCTCCACCTTAGCTTCGTCCCCCCTTCTCTTCCCCCTCTCTGTCCTTCTTCCTTTCTTCCCTTTCGCGCTTTCGCACACGTTTGCACACATGCAAACGCAAATGCAGCTGAACACGCACCACCACAACCCACCTTACTTTCTTATCCAATTTCTTATCCCTCTTTCTTTTCCCCTCCCGTTGTCTGCGTCATTATAGTCCGCGGCCTCTCATTTGTTTCCCTGTCTAAGCTCCCATTCTGCAGCGAATAGCAGGGGAAGTCACCCGCACAAAGTCGGGTAGAAGCTGGAGAACGAAATGAAATGCACACTCGGATCTCAGTATGGCGTGCGCAAAAATGGCGTACGTAACAATGACATAAAATTGGTGCAAAAATAGCGAAGATTGCATCAAAGTGCGAATAAGTTCGATGAATTCATCTTTTTTGTTGCCTTGTGACAACTTTCGAAATGATGCATTAAAGCTACTTTACATCTACACAGTGTTTATCGTTAGCTCCTTAAGCCTATTTTACAATTATGTAAATGTAGTTGTAAGTGGTTGTAAGAGTTGACCAATCATAATCGAACTCGAGAAGATTATTCGATTGTGATTGATCAATTTTTACAACTGCAATCACTTATAACTACGCTTACGCAATTGTAGAATAAGCTTTACGATTCTTGCTACAGCTAATCAGAAACGTCAATGGTACCACGATGCTTCCGATTGCAAAAATCATAAGTAGCTTACAATAAATAGAAGATACAAGATCTTAAAACATTAACAATGTTCATGTTAACAAAGATCAACTTTACAAAATCAAGTACCCTTTCGTCCATTGATTGGCACGTTATATTGTGCACGGCCTTAGCTTCGTAAACAGTTCGTCACTGCGCAAATTATCTCAGTTGTTTAATACGAAGATGACTCTCCGACAGCGAACTTCTCCGAACGGGCCGTGTGACGAGATATTAGCGAGCTAGCGAGTCTCACTCTCGCGGTTATACTATAAATATATGCTATTCTCCGTTTACCGGAGAATAATCATGTGCATCCCGCACGTTTATTCGTCACCGTGCAATTGGATGACATAATACTCGTATCAAGGAGATATGGTAGTGTCTTGCATTAAGAGATATCTACCGTGGATCTTTAGGCGAGCCGTCGAGTTTTCCAGAACCGTAATTATCGAATCTCTACGAGGGCTGAACCGATCGAGTTCTAAGTAGAGTCAATCAATAGCCACTCAAAATATGTAATGATTATGGAGACTACATCCCAGCTAAGTAACGCAGATTCGACGTACACGATCCAATTTGTACGCATCGGATTGCGTATCGATCTTGCGTGCATTTCCGGTGATCACAATTACATACATTCACTGATTCAATTATGGGAACGACTTTACGACGCAGTTTCCAGATCCCGATACGCCCCTGGTGCCTATTGCATCCGGGGCCCGTGCACAAGGTGCCCGGCGGGGCCTCTGGGCTCGCGTTCACGATACGTATCCGCGATACATCGAGAAGGTGATACGCGCTCGCGCTCGCACACGAGTTGGTGTGTTGGTGCGTTTCGTGGTGGAGGGCAGCGGAGGTGGAGGTGTGTCGACAATCAAGATTACGTGGGCGGATACACGCGCGGCCCAGCGCCGGCGGCTTGGCAGTCCTGTGCGCGTCCCGCTTCTTCTTATTCCATTTTACCTTCTCTCTTTTTCTTCTGTACGTCCCATCTCGTCCCGTTCCTCCTCCAGCGCTCCCGGCCGGACCTGGGCCCTGGGACCCCCTCTGGGTCCACCTCGACTCGCTCTCACCACCGACGCGTAGCTCGCGTACCAGTTCCCCATTCCCCCCCCTCCCCCCTCCGTACTATTTACAATTCGCTCAGTATCGCGTGCAAGTGCAAGCATCGAGCGCGCATCCTCGCTTCAATACATTGATTCGTGAACCGGCTGCCTACGAGAATTGAATCGCTCCGCATTTCAAGGGATGCTCGCTAATAAAAAAGGAACAAGATTAGAATTTGGATAAAAAAATTATTTCAATAAGTAGATATATTTTTCTAAAAACTAAATTAAGATAAAATGAGGAAATATTTGTCTAACTAACTATAAAATTATTTATATTTGTTAAATATAAATACTGATCGTATATTAAACTGTTTCACATGTATGTAACATTTATTTTTATATGGAAAGTATAAATTTTCAATTTCAGTAATTTTTTACGAAAACTGTACATATTAATGAATTTAATTAACGAAAAAGAAATTGAGTTTCAATATTCAATTACAGTCATCGGTATAATATTGGAGTCGCACATGTACCATTTTAATTAAATCATAAAAGTGTAAACCTGTCGATTACTTTTGAAAACTTCTGATTGGAATCTCTCCGTCTGTGGAACCATCGACAAGGTCTAGAGACACCAAGATCGTATTGTCCCTTTTTCTACCTCATGCTGTCCTCCTTCGCGGCCGAACACATCATGGTGCGTTAGTGGTGGAGAACGCGAGATAAATTCATGAGCGCGATGTCCTCACGACCACGTAGCCGCACGCTTCGAGCGGCTTGGCCATGTAAATGTAAAGAGGGCTTTGCGAGAAGCGAACGAGTGGAGTGCATTTTATTAGCGCGCGAACAGGTAAGATTCGAGAGATGGGAAGGTGGAAAAGAGGGAATCTTGTAGGTTCGCACTTTTGGACCGATCTTGCCTCGCGCGAGCACACGCGTGCGATTACAGCGTTGTTTGTACAAGTTCTCTTACATACGAAATCGATGAGGTAAAAGAATTTAAGGGAGAGTCGAGACTGAGACAATTTGTATGCAAGATCAAACGTCTACGTGAATTAAATGTCTACTTAAAGATTCCTACCATCTAAAAAAAAAATAAATATTTGCAGCGTCGTGCGAGATGCCTTTGTTGGAATATGTCTTTTACAATCTGCTTTATGTATTACGTTATTGTAGTGCTTTTCAATCTTTTTCATAATACATTAAATAACTAAATGTCTCGAGATATCATTAAATGCACATTCTTCAGTATAAATTCTTTGTATCAAATATCGTTAACACATTCACAAATAATAAGTAAATTACCAAAATGTTTATTTTTTATCATATTATTTTTAAAAGTAATTTATCGCAATGATGATATTGCTTTAATTAAAATAAGAGTAAACATAATATAATTTAGATAATTTTTATCATTTTTAAGTCATTTTTTGCTGCACTCCGAACTTGTTTTTATCTATTTCTAAATTTTTCCGCCTTTTTTTACTTTCTTTAAAATTTTCGCGGCACACTTGGAGATCCTTTGCACAGCGTCTGAGAAACTCTGTTTTATATTGCAACAGAATACGCATGCGAGAATCTATGTTTAATTAGCAGATTAATTTTTTTTAATTCTTATAATCGTTAATTATTTCTCGAAATTCTTATATTATTTTGTCTATCATGAAAGAAACAGTATCACGAATGCACGTGACTTGACACATTCGAAAATAAGATGTCTCGCGTCACAAGTTCAATATTGTAATCAACATTGCCGGTGGCAAAGCATAGGCCTGTCATTTATCCCATATTGCGAGAGTAGATTGGAGAGCGAGCGTAATTTCAGATGAATGGAATGAAGCGTAGCGTCACGATAAAAAAGGGATTCTCCGTAGTTTTGTGTCATGTTCGCGCCATGTTGTACATTAGGCGTGGGATATACATCTTGCGCCGAGCGGACAGCGAAGATGAAGAGAGAGAGACGGGCAGATTCGCCAGGTAATTGTACAAGGCAATCACGTGCGCGTTACGGCGTTCTACTTAAAAAGCGTGACAAAACGCAGTAGCTCTTCTAACTCCGTACACGGAAAGGAAAGAAAGGGAGATAGAAAGGAGGAACACAAGAGAGGCCAGAGCATAACTAAAATCTTCATCATTGGATCAAAAAAGTTTCTCTCCACGCATCCATGACACAGAGAAAATCGCGAAAGATATTTGAGAGCAATGTTTTCTCATCGTAATTCAAAAAGAGACAAATTTTTTTTTTTTAAGTAACGTTTGGAAATGTAAAACCACCTCGAGCTTCTTCGTGTCGATAAACGTCCTTCGATTCTTCAGTCAATAGAGTCATTAGTCACGGCTCTCGATGTACCCACCATATTCGTATACCTGCGATCCTCTATGGATGCCGATCTTTTCTGCCTGCACGATGAACACATTCCGTATGGCACTTATCTTAAAACTCTCTCTATGTTACTTATGTTTCGTATCTTTTGGAAATATTGTTTCATATTTTCTGAAAATCACTGAACAAATATGGGATGCATTCCAGCAAGAGACACAGATAACACAGTGTAACATGGTGAATTACAATACTATTTCTTGTTTGCCAATGTTAATCCTTAGTACACACGATAATTTTTTGATTGTTTACTACACATAATAGATTATTCGTGTCTTGAATTAATTCTCATTACTTCTGCAAATATATAAAAATTATTACGTGATTTTTACATATATTTTAACAGCTTTAGAAAATATTTGTAAAGTTATATATTTAAAAGAGGAAAGAGTAGAGAGACTATTATTTAATCAGCTGCTCCTAGTATTTTAAAGAAAGAACTGCGCAAGATATGAATGATCCAATTGTGTATACTAAGAGTTAAATAAATGATCCACTAAGACCCAGTTCTACAACTAATCGAGGTTCTCGATTAGTTCAACTTGTTCATTGTCTCTTTCCAATTTTAGAATTGGACAAAGATGAGAAACAAGTTGAACCTCGGTTAAGAGTTAACCATGTTATGGATCTAAGGCCCGATTGTACCAACGTTTCTTTGACTTCGAGCAAAGCTTAAAATTCTCTCTGTCTCTGTCTCTTTTTCACTTTAAAACGAGAGAGAATTTTAAACTTTGCTTAAAGTCAAAGTAACATTGGTGCAACCAAGTCTTCGTATATTGCACTGTATCATCTGTATCTTGCTCGAAAACCATCATGGCCAATATTCAGGTAGAAATTTCATTCATTTTTTCAGCACTTGTTAGACAATATTAACTCTGTTTAGTAACTGAGAAGTAAAACTACTTCTCAATCAAGATCTAAACAATCAACTCTTTTAGAAAACTATTCGATGATAAATAAAACGGTTTTCCAGCGTTAAAGAGTCAATAATGAATAATGCAAGTTGCAGTGCGTAACATTTTTGCGCATGAATTACTTTGTTAGTGGCGCCTGGTCGACGACGATGTTACCTGCCTGCTTCGCATGTCGATTTTACCGAAACTTGAAAAGGCAGAGACGACAAAGAGAAGCGGCGTAGTTTCTGTGTTACAACCGGAACTCGAAAAGCAGAGAACTTGGTAAACGTCGCACGTACAAAACCTACGAAGGGACGTATCCTTGTATAATTGAACGGATAAATGTTTCAGTTGTGTCGGAACAGTGAAGCAACAAACGCTCATCAAAGAGGTGTCACCTTGGAATATCTTGTTATCAGATAAACTGTTATGATAATAATTTATGAAGACACGATAGAGCGAATATTTGACGAAATATAATATTGATTGAAAGATTCATCTTCATATGATGTGAATCCATTGGAAAAGTGGAACTGCAAAAACATCTATTTAGTATTGCTCTATAATTTAGTGATAAAAAATTATTTATCAAGGCTAGAAAAATATTTATTATAAATAGTAAGAATATTTATTTGATTTTTACTAGTTTTTCTTTTATTATTCATCACGCACTTAATCACGAAAATTATTTGTTAGGGCTAAAGATATTTTTATTTTATTTTAATTTAATGTTTACTTGGTTATTTATTATGCATTTGTACTTTTTAATTCACATTAGTGTATAATTACGCTATCTGCTGAGTAGATTTCACATCGCTTTTGGAATCTTCCTCGCAATCGCGAAAGATACGTCGGACAGAGGTGGAGATTGGTCGAGAGCCGCGATAAATCTAGCGGCTGGCACGATAAATTTCTTTCGCAGAAACACAAAAAGCGCATTAACTTTATTCGATTATGTACCACGCGACAAAACTCCTAATCACATTACTTGTGGAGAGACTAAACGGAGTAAAAAGGAAATAATTGAAAATAATCATAACTGCACGAAAAGAATGACTTTTCTGAAAAATATTCGTAATCTTGTTGGATACAGATTTGAAAATAATTTTATTGAAAACTCAAACTGATTACGAGAATATCAATTTTTTTGCAACATTGCTCATTTTTGAATTTTCAATTAAATTATTTTAATGCTCCAACTTTATTTCCAGATATGTATCCAGCAAAATTTCAAATTTAAAAAAAAAACCGATTTCATTGATCTAAGAAATTTCGACATCGCGTGATAAAGTCTCAATCAATAAAGTCTCATGTAAATGTAATAATATAAACGTGAATGTAATATATGAATGTCAAACACAGGTAGCGGCATACATTTGTAGTTTACAGTGTAGCAGCATACATTTGTATATAGTTTACAGTGATATCTAAATCTCAGAATCTCGGAGAAAAGTATCCCGACGTGTGTTAATAGCGTAGGCCGCTAATTCGCATATAACTTACGAGCGGCATAGTCTGTCTTCTACGAGGTATCCGAGGACGAATCTCTGACTCAAATGAATTAAACGCACGTATGCGAGACGCGCGCTACGCAGCGTTCGAATAGCCTATAAATACACACTACGAGCGAGCATATAGTGCGCCGTTAGGCCGGATTTGCAGCAAAGGCGCGGCTCCGATCGATCCGCGACGTTTCGCATATCGATAGACCGGCGACCGATCTCGCGTGTAAATACCTTGATTAACGAGACTTTGACTGATCGTAATCGAGTTTTCGAAACTCGTCTTGAAAGCATCACACCGATTCTTGAGTGCATAGTATTCCCGTAAGACGCGTTTCCCAAGTCACACTCGTTGTCTTATTGTTACTCCCCGCTGTTACAACGCATGTTATTATTTTTCAGACTATATATAATCGATATAAGAACTTGCTTGTAAAGTAACTTGCTTATAAAATAGTTCATAAATAATATGAGGAAAGTTTTTAGAATTCTGCATACGTTCACGATTTCTCGCTACGCGATATTCACTTGACTCGTCGAAATCGCAGAGGGGTGTAACTCGAAGGGTCCAAGGCGCGCTAAATATAAGACTATACGACTCAACCCCGCGATCCCGCGCATAAGCGCCAGTCGCGGAACTATATCTACGAGTTCATCGAAAATAATTCCAGTCTTCAGGTCCGCGACGTTTCACGACTTTTCGTAGTAGAGGTTTAAGACATTCACTATACTGTCTAAATCGCCGACACTTTCGTGTTGAGAAAACGCCATCCTGGCGTAGGGCCAGGATCGCGACCATAGATCACCTCGCGAAGAGTGTGCAGAATTGTGAAAAATTACCTCGAGCTCGACACAGAGCTTCCACCGATGGTATCGACGTCAATGACTGGTTTATGGCGTAAGTCATCGTAGAAATCCGCGAGAGATATGGACGTGAATAGCATTGTTCATTTACACTTTCGTCATCGATTCCAAACGTTTTCACAATAACTCGCTAAGAAGATAATCCAAATCACGCAACAATGATAATACTATAAAAAATGGTGATCCCTCAGTGTCACTTTCCTTGAGTCATTATCTCCATTTTTCTTCCTTCTTTTCTTTTTCATGGTCGCATTTGAAGCGCGTGCCACTCACACTGCCTTGCAGTCTTTGCACCATATGGTTCTTTTCCCTTTCTACATGCTGTCCTCGCGACAGCGCATTCGGCAAACGACACAGCGATAAATATTATAACTTGGGATCTCGTGAATACACCGCACTTTCAACGTCTTCAAAGCTCGTCGTACGTCCTTTGGATAACATAGAAAATAATTGCGCCACTTGATCCAGCCAATAATACGCTGTAGGATTCCTTATTAATGACGTAGGATTCCTTGGGATCATAAAAATTGATACAACTCTCATTATAAAGCGTCAATTTTTTGACGAGTCACAGGATTATCGTTTGGCAAATTATAAGGAGTCATCTTACATCGACTTGCGCATATCCGACGTAGAGAGGGATGAAGTTTGGCCGAAGGCCTAATCTCTCGCCTTTCCACATCGCGCTGATCGGCTTTCGGTTCGTGCTTAAGCCGCATCCTTTTACCCCGTTTCGGCTCGGCCCCTCATACCCACACGAGCTTCTTTCCGTCGCGTCGACGTGGTCTCTATATTTCTTTTTCAAGTTTCGAGGCAACAGGGAAACCGGGCAGATGTTCTCGGGCACCGCTTAGCTCGCCTCATTACCACGAGTCACGTTAATGAGCTTGCGAACCTTAATTCTTCACCCAGCTTCGCCGATCCTTCTCCTCCTCTTTCTGCCTTCCGAGATTAAACCGACCGAGACGTCGCGTGTCTACTCGACGATCACTGAATTATCACCGCCGAAATTTCAAGGAATTCTCATCTATTCGATAATTCTAATTATCGCAAGCTGCACTTCTGCTGCGCAATTTTGCAATGAAAAGTTTACTGCGAAATTAATCGAAATCGCTAAGCTATGCTTTGTATTAATATGTATTGTATTAATCGCAACTTTAGAGGCTATAAACGAAAAACATGAGATCGTGAGAGCTTAAATTTTCGAAAGAAATTATTAGAAATCAATGAGAATCAGCATTGTTGAACGCCAAGAAAGAACGAGCGGTGATCATAAGAATCTCAAGAAGATCTCTGGGTTCCTGAGGCGGATGGGTCGTAGATAAAGATAGATGGGTCGGTTTCCGGTGTGTCGAGTTAACGACTCGAGTTTTATTTGTCGGCAGGGAAAGCTGTGCGCCGTGGAAATGAGTGGAAGAAGAAAGTTACGGATGGATCGTGTGTACGAGACGGAGAGAACGAATTTCGAAAGTACGGAAATAAAGAGTGTGAAAATAATAGGAACAGTAAATAAAAAAAAAAGGAAGAAGGAAAAAATAAATTTTCCCAGATATATATGTTTTCCATAGATAAGTGAAAGTTATCTTATGTCATATTATTAGATAAAATAATTGACTTGAAGTAGATAACTTTTTACGAGAAATATTTTAAAATATTTCACTGGAGAAAATAAATCAGGTACGTTGGGTGTATGTCTTTGGTTACATGGATATTTTAAAAACTCGCAGAGTGTGACAGACGCTTAAAGCAGTGACTGCGAAGGGAGAAGAAAGAGAATAATAGAAAAAGAAGGAAGAACAGCAGCCAGAGGCAGAACCATACCTCCTTTCCTTTTCTCTTCCCAGTACAGGAACTCTCAATCTCTCTCTCTCTCTCTTTCGGCCATTTCTCTCTCGGTGCGAAAAGAAAAAACGGAGAACATGAGTATGCCAAACCCGGCGGAGTCGACGATGTTTTCATTGTAACGGTGTCCCTCCTGATTCTTTCAGTTGACTTTTTTATGGGATCCACTACTAAGCAGCCTGTCAAAGCGTTCTAATTTTTGTCCCGGCGTCGCTTTATTAGGGGAAATAATTAAATCGTTCGAAAAAGTGCATGATTATTCACAATTAACTCCAAACGCTAATATTTTCCTCGTTCTATGTAAATTAATTAATATTACTGTAATAAAGTAGTTATTTGATGATTTACAATCTCTGGCGTGTAATTTAAAAGCGCTAATACCATGAAGCTTTTTGCATTTTCTTGTCCTATTAGAATCACGGCAATTGAGAGATCCCTCGACCTGTCAACGAGTATCGTGACAAACGTTTTAACACGTTCGACCACTGTAAGCGGGCACCCAACAGACAGTAATCAAAATCCGTGGACACTGAGCAAAGTCAAACAGCCGACCCGGTTGTCTTTACTCAGCAAACTCGTGGAAGCGCGGAGCCAATATTTAGACAGCGACCGACTCAAACATCGTAATCCACCTTAAAACGTTGCGACACGCGCCAATCGTCTCTCCATCCCTGTTCCGCAGGATGCTATTTACTTTATCATTCGCGACGCACCGTAATCACTGCCGGCTAATTAGATCTTTATATTTGTCTCGTGATATTAGGACTTCTTTCCACAAAGTGGTACTCTCCTTTCCATTTGGCTGCGAGATTCGATTAACTAAGAAAATCTCATTCTTTCGTGACCTCGAAGAGAAGTGATGACGTTCGACCTTCTTCATAACTTAACTACAAATCTGTTTCGATTATTAATGTACGAGATGTGACATTTTTGGGACTCAAACGGACGACCTGACGCTGATCGTCATAGTCGTTTGGCCATGGCTCATTGTCAGCGCGATATGGCATATTTATGAGAAACTTTTAAAAGAGAGTCCATAATGGTACTTGAAGGAAGAATGCGAAGGAATAAAGAATACACAGAAAAAACATTTGCTGAAGTATCTAAAAATGTAAATAAAAAAAGATTTTAAAATAATTTCGTGGGACCATCAAAATAACTAGGTAGAACGTTTCAACATTGATGGCAATGCTGCAACAAAATTTTCAACCAATTTAAATATCCATAATTACATTGATGACCCAAACAAAATCATCTTCAGATTTAAATCTAGCTAAATTTTTAGCAAAATTGTTCTTTCCAGCTTCGAGATTATTTTTTGATATTTTAAATTTTTCGGACGAAAAATGCAATGTATCTTTTTTTAACATGTATTTGTTTTAAAGCATTCAAAAACCTATTATTATAATATATATAGGTTTGTGTACATTTATTTGAAATACATTAATATAGTATTATAATATTTGATATTAAAGACATAAGCGCACGTTTACCGTCTCTTGAAAGACACAACTTTACTCGCACGAGACTGCTGTTAATGAAATCTGTGTGCGGAAGAACCTGGACGTCGAAGGAAGAGGATCTTTGAAGGCACTGGACACGCATCGTTTCTCGATGTTTCGAGCGTGGCGAATTGCCATCATTCAAAACGAGACGCACTGCCTCTTTTGCAGCGGTTTGTCTTCTCTCTTCTGGACCGCGATCCTCCTTTCTTCGAAATGAACGAGCGCGCGCATTGTGACGTTAGTGAGAATGACAAACAAAAACGCATTATCTTATCTCGCGAACAAAGTTATACTTTGATCATATGACTGTGCCATTGATGGAAGACACCTGTCTGTGTCAAGAAGAGACACGAATAGAAGCTTTGACGAAGAGACACGCGCCATTTGTCGCGTTCACGAAGTGTGTTGTAATTTCATCCGTCAAACATGAATGCTTTTTTTCTCTCTCCCTTCGCTATAAATCACAAACGTCTCGGTAGAAATATGTTTCGTTAATGAGAATTATATATAGGAAAGAATAGTAGTTATCGATCTATTAGCAATTTTTGCGAATGGCTTCTTTTACCAAGGTATTTTTGCCACATAATTGGTAATCAGGGAAATGCGAAGAAAATTGAAAATAACCAGAGAAATGAGGGAAAAGTCAGGATATTTTCTGAAAAATTAAAATTTTTATTTTTAAAGAACTTTGATATGCATACATCACACACATCCAATTTTGGAATACTATCAACTTAAAATTGAACAATTAAAGTAATGTTAGCAACATTAACAATACATTGCTATGTTAAGTTGCTCTTTCAACAAAATATTTAACGATTTCCAAATCAGAACAGATATAAAACATTTTAAAATATTATTAATTAAAAATCAGGGAAAATCATATGAAATTTTGTCTGGAAATCAGAAAAAAGTTATGAAATTTTAGGACAAGAAATTTGTGGCAACTCTGTTCGCTCTTTTATAGTGTGATGATTGACACAGATAAATAGATTCGCGAAAGCAGTCGTCGTGACATAAATACACCGACACGTACACTCGAGAAACAATCACATACGAATACGTTGGCTATGAAAATAAGAACTGTAGGCACTTAAACTCGTAAATTTCTTTCTCTAGGTTTTTTTCTCATTCTGGTCTTTATATTGGTGGCATATAAAGACTAGGCGAATGACAATTCGGAATGCAGGAGAAAAATTGTATTTTATATTAATCTGTACTGTAACTCTACAGGGAAATAATTATTCTCACGCGTTACAATAATTTAAAGTTTAAAAGTTAACGACGGTAAGCGATAAACATACATGAATAATAATATTTATAGGATGGAGAAATTTCTAAAAAGACGCGAGCGAGAGGAGAAGCGATGGTGAGATCGAGTAGACAAAAGAGTCGACCAACTGACGCTGACAAATACAAATACATTCCGTACATTATAATTCTCCGGCCGATTTCGAGTACGCGATACTTTCTTCGGGGTATCAACCTTAGATACAGACGTACCGATCATACGCTATTGCTTATTGGAGTGAATAGAATCGATTGAGTATCAATTCGCATAGATTTGACAATCTCGCATTCTTATTTATTTTATTCTTATGTTATGTTGTTTCTCTTTTCTCGTGCGAATAAACTTTGTTAATCAAGCCGATGTCAGATCTACTTTCCTTATCTTAGTGAGCTATCCACATATACGGCGGAGATTATAATTCAATCGCGCAACACACCAAAATAGATATAATAGTCACAAGTGAATTAACGTTGCAATCAATTTTATGTCAACTAATTAACTTTATGCTTTTCAGATTATCCAGCAGTTCAACAGCGATTGGAACACCCGGTAACGGCAGCGGGGGTGGCGGCGGAGGCGGAAGCGGTAGCGGAGGTAGTGGAGGCAGCGGAAGCGGTGGAGGTGGGACTACTGGCAACGGGACTTCCGGTAGTGATTTTCTACGTAGAAGTCATCCCCTCGCGGAACATACGGCCCTACATCCCGCTTACCGGATCAACTACATGGACCATCTCTACCATCAGCTCCAGGCCTCCACACACAGTCCCAACGCTTCACTACACGGTAATTATCCGACTATATGCACATACAGTTAGAAGTGTTAGCGAACAGAACGGGGCACAAAAAAACTATGCGCTATCCCTTCTACGATGAATTGGAAAGCTCCGTGAAGGAGACCCGCATTTCCGCCGGAAGTCTCTCCTTTAGCGTACAAAAGCGCTTCTAACCCGATTCATCACGCATGATCTGTGCCGTGGTAATAAAACGCTTTACTTCCCTCTTCGAATGACAACTAAGACGGTGTCCATTTCGTTGACACAGCCAATCCATCGGTGTATTTTACGCGAATATTATTTTCTTTTTTCTGTTTCCAGGACTGGGTGGTTTGGGGCCCGAATACCTCTTACACGCGGCAGGTCCTGCCAGCACCCTCGCATCGTCCGAATTCCCATTCTCCATTGATGGTAAGTCCAATAACGTGTATCTTCTCTTTAATGTCCATGCTGACATGTGTACGTGTGACTGAGTTATGTGTGCCGTGCCTAGCTAACACACATAGGTATAGTGGCACTACCGGCAGGTAGGAGATCGACTGGTTAAGAGGCTGAGAGGCTAAAAGACGACCGAAAGGGTAAACGGGGCCTCGTTAGCCGCCACCGCCGCATAATTGAATCGACTTGGAGCGACACGACCTCATTAACACCTTAGCGCCTATCCTACAGGTTGTCTCACATTTCCTCTTCCCGCCCTCTTTATTTTCTCTTTCTAATTCTGACTCAATTTCTTCACTATGCGAATTTACATATATGTATGTATGCGTATGTGAACGTACCATGATGTATGCATTTGTATGACTATAATATGTATATGCGTTTACAATAATCATGATACTGTAATTGAACAATTAAATTTCCTGTCTAGCTATCTTAACGCCAAAATATTGAATTTAACACGTTAAGTCTTTTGCAATAGCAGAAAGCTATTCATAAGATGTGTATGTTTGTGTATATTTGTATGAATATGTATGTTTTCAATAATCATGGTAGTATAATTGAACACTTAAATTTTCTATCTAACTATCTTAAGGTCAAAATATTGAAGCATTTGAAACGTTGAATCTAAATCTTTTGCAACAGAAAACTATTTATAAGATATACGAAGTTAAGAGTTGAAATGATCGCGGTTTTCGATTTAGCATGAGGGCAGAACCTGTTTGAAAAGCCCTATAGTTGCCGTGGCATGCTTCGCGTAGTAGCATCGGAGAAGCCACGCCGATCGGAGTGGACGATTGCACCAATTTACATGTCTCAATCCCATGTTCGACCTGCATGCGCGAAGGAGCGAAGAGAAGAGCTGGAACATATCGAGCGTGTCGGGGTCCTGGAACTCGCGGAGAAAAAGGGTAGATCGACCGAGGGATGAACGGTAAGGAACGAAGGAGAGCCCACATTCGCATATTCATTAAAGTCTGCGAGAACTCTGCGACGCGATGCAAACCGGATATGGTGGAACCCACTCTTTGGCCTCTCACAGCAGAGACCTAAGATAATCGATTCCTATCACGAGTCTGGGTATTCGATCGACACGTAATAAATTATAATACTTTATTTTAATCGTCACCGTTAATTCGATTTGCTGCCATTTTGAAAAACAATCAAGAAGATTAATTTATAGAAGATATAATTTCTCTGACATCGCAAATGACAACCGGATCGAATATAACGTCAGAAAACCGCGTCAGTAAGTTTGTGAAAAAGCAAGTGTAGCAATGTGAGCCGATAAATCGTTCATTGAGCTTGCATCCCATGTCATGCGGAAAAACCGCACAGCAGTTTAAGCCGTTGGTTTTCGTTCCGCTGCCGTCGCCGTTGACCACCGTAAATTTGATCATTGACCGAATTAATAACCGATGAAGAGGACAAAGCGGAGCCCTCCGTGTGGGCCGCCGCGACGAGACAAGGAGGAGGAGGAAGAGGAGAATGGGTTTCGCAAATAAAAAAAAAAGGAAGAAGGCGAGCAAGGGGATCTCCAACTGCGAGTAACTTTATACTCGTTGTGCGCGAACGAGCGATCAACCGAGTGGAAATTGAGGAGAAGGGTAGGCTCGCTTCTCGTGCTCGTCTTCTGTGTGTATCGCGTTGCTCTTTACACAGAAGAAGAAGAAGAAGAAGAAGGGTAAAGAGGGAGGAAAGGATGAGAAGGAATGATGGAAGAAAAAGGGGTACGAAAGCGAGGTAGAGAGCACTCGCGGCTTAATCCCGCGATGGCAGAGCAAGAAATCGTGTTGGGGAAGGGAAAAGAGGAGAGAAAGAGAGAGAGAGAGAGAGAGTTGATAGTGCGAGAGAAGGATAAGAGAGCGTAACCGCCACCATGTAACCAACGATGGTAAGTACAAGCGAGCCGCCACCATGCTCTTAAGAAAGTGGTTTGTATATTACGTCGTTACGCTGCGGTCACAGGCAAATCGCCGCTAAAACGTTCAAGCCACAAGATCGGACTCTCCTCTTAAGTCTTCTTGACTCTCCTCTCTTTCTCTTCTCTCTCTCTCTCTCTCTCTCTCTCTCTCTCTCTCTCTTTCTTTCTACACTCAATATTCTTGGTTCTTCTCAATCTTCCATCCGACTACCTATGTACCCGATTACCACCTCAGTGGTGAATGTTAAAATGTATGTTCCGAGGAAGATCATGTTAGCACATGACAATGATAATTAAATTATAAATTCTATCAGCTTTCTGTTTGACATAGAAATGACGAGTGAATGAGATTGAAAAAATAATTGGGAACTGAAAGTTGGAAGTTTCTATTTACATGAATATCAAGTTAAATTCGTCCTTTCCTTCAATTCCAGTTTCAGCATCGTCGCGACTAGGAAGTCCACGAGCCTCAGCGATCAGAGCGAGTCGGAAAAGAGCACTCAGCAGTTCACCGTATTCGGATAGGTTCGACATCGACAGTATGATTCGATTTAGTCCTAACAGCTTGGCGTCAATCGTCAATGGTTCGCGAAGTAGTAGCGCGAGTGGAAGCTATGGACATCTTTCTGCTGGCAAGTAAAATTTCTGTTTATAATTTCAATTATATACTGAGAAAAAAATGCTATTGATTCAATTAAAGTTTATATTACAGGCTATCACTAACATAAATAATTAATTCATGTATATTTTTATTGACATAAACGCCTTGATTGAAATAATAATTTATGCCTTTATATCAATAAAAATATACATGAATTAATTACTTATGTTAATAATTAATATTACAACCCGTATAATATATACTTTAATTGAATCAACAGTATTTTTTTCTCACGGATAAACAATTTAATTTTTAATAAACTTTTAATAAAATATTAGTAAAGATATTTCTTTACTATATTTTCATTCGTTCATACCTAAAATTCTAATTCTTAGAATTAGGAAAGATACAGCATAAGTTAAACCAAGATTAAAGTCAATCTAAATTGGAAGAAATGAATGTAAATCAGTTTAACCCTCACACGAGTATTTACGGGTCAAAAGGCAAATGTATACTGTCAGTGCCGCTCTAGCAAACAGATATGCTTTTAAAGAACGATCGAAGGCGATAGGCGGCGACGTATTACAGTACCAGAGCATAAAGCCATTATATAGGCGGTAACCTTCTTGCTCGCGAGTTAAGAACGCCCGGTAATTTGCGATTAAATGAAGTAATTAATGAATTAAAATTCAGACGGCGTGGCATGCCGGTCGTTTGTCGGCGTTGCATCGTCGAATACCCGCAGGATGTTACCGCTCGTTAAATTTGCTTTCGATGCATACGTCATTGTAAATACACATCACTTGTATCTCTTCTTTTATTTATTTCGATTTTATTCTTTATTGAAAAACAATTTTCAACCTTCTTAATTTACATTTCTACAATTGTTAATGGAAATTAAATTCACCAGAATTTTTTGATGATATTTCAATTGTTTATAATATTTATTCTGAATTTGAGCTATGTCAATCATGTCAGTAGCGATAAAAGCATAATCGTAAATGTAATTAATGTATAAATATGTAAAATTACATTCGGATGAATGCAAGCTTCTTCGAGTTACCATGTATGCATAGTATAATAGTACAGTTCTACCTACGCACGGTTACTTTATGGTTTTGTAACAGAGGCTCATGATTGAAATGCAAGCTTAGCCTACGTGCCGGAAGTTCGACGTGCCGTGCTCGGACTGTCAAAAGAACGGACATACGGCCCGATTTCGTTGTTATTCTTATATCGCAACCATATTTGAGCGATTCGATGTAAAGCATTAAACATCCGATACTCGTAAACTGCTAAAGATTCGTAAACACCTAAACATTCTTTAAATCATAATTTCATCATAATATCTTGTACAATAATATCTGAAGATCTTTTATTTTGAATATATTACTGCTGCAAAATTAACACATTCTTGGCATTATGACGGCGGCAATATGAAACAAATTCCACATAATCAAATAACCATATAAGATATAGATAGTGAAGAAAACTATATAGATAGTGCTTTATGAAACAAATGTCGTGTATACATGTATTAGTAATTAATCAATCTACATTGCAGCAATGAGTCCAGCATTAGGCATGCATCCTGCCAGCATGACGCCGCACCTGCAGCAGTTACAAGCTCACCTTTTGAGTCGCGCGGCCGCGGTGGCGCTTTTACCTCATACACATCCCCTTCAGCCACCCGCACCACCGCCGCCACCGCCGCATCCTCATTCTCACCCCCATGCTCATGGACTGTCCCCTCATTCGCAATTATACCCCGGTGTGCCACCTCATTCCACGTCGTCAGCAACGCTCAGTCCGCACGGAGCCGGATTGCCCCCGAAGAGTGAGGTAAGCGAAAAAAAATCGATAAATAAGACTAATAGTATCACAGGTAGCATGTAAATTCCAAAATCTTGGATGTTTTTCTGCAAATAACAAATGCTATAACAGGTTGTCACAAATTATTCATCCTAAAATTCCATTACTTTTCCCTGATTTCCAGATAAAATTTCATGATTTTCTCTGATGCTTTCAATAACATTTTGAAATATTTTGTATTTTTGTCCTGATTCAGAAATCATCAAATATTTTGTCGAGAGAACAACATTTGACATAGCAATGTAAATTATTATTAATATTTGCATTTAATTGTTAAGTTGATAGTATTCCAAAAACGCATAGATGTGATGTATACACATCAAATTCCTTTAATCCCAAGAATTTTAATTTTTCAGAAGAATGTCTCACTTTTCCCTGACCGTTTTCAATTTCCTTGACATTTCCCTGGTTTCCAGTTTTGTGGCAATCTTTATATATATAATTAAATCATTATAATTTCAAAATCGATATGACACTTAAATCTATCGTGTTAGATTTAATCTAATTTGAGTTGCCATTGCTCCTATTCATAAATAGAGTCAATTTAACACTATATAGTGTCAAACTTAACTCAAATTGAACTGTTTTAAACTATTTAACTCCACTATTTTAGTACAAAATAACGATATAGTAGATTGAGTAGGAGCAGTGGTGACTTAAATTGGATTAAATTTGACGCTATAGATTTAACAGTGTTAGATACAGCGAGAATATGGTACGAACAGACGTTAACTCTGAATAGAAGGAGAGCGCAATATACTCGCAATAGCAAACCCGGGAGTGCCATTCGATCGTTATTACTAGGATATGACGGTATACGCTCGGTGGCATCGATATTCATTGGGAATAAATAATTATACTCTCGTACCCCCCATCAGATGCCCGCTCGACCTTTCTTAGCTATGTCCCGTTGGCTTCGTCTAACGATGGGTGACAATGGAACAAAACGAAGATAGAGGAGGAGAGAAAGAGAGAAAGAGGAGAGAGACGGAGAAAAAGATTGAGTTACTCTCTCGCGAGTGGGTCCTCGGGTTACAAGCAATCTCGCGCACATTATTTCGTTCGATTCCACCCCCTTCTAACTACCTTTATTTTCCCACCCGCTTGATCCTTCTTCCTTCTTTTACTTTGATCGTCGCTTCCTCATCTTTGTCGTTTCCTCTCTACCGTCATCGTCGCGGCGTGGACCCGCGCTGATTTATTTGCATCCGTGCACTCGTCGACGTAGGCGCGGCATTTTCATTTTCTGCCCCGTGTCCACACGCTGTAAAGTTTACCGGCGTAATTTGCATCGGTTTGCATTTTGTTTCCATCGTCGTGTTCTCTTGTCGTCGTGCTCCTATACGCGTGTCGCGTACTTATACAAACGAGAACCCTCGCGATCCATGTTTATGCGATATTTTTGTTATGGAGATATGTATATGTGCTATAGCAAGATCGAACAGGTTTCTCTATTTCTCAATCTTTTTCATTGCCTTTTAATACCGAATATATTCGCGTTTTTTTTATTTCACTAATGAGGAATCATTTATATGTATATTAAAGATATACAAGTCAAATTATCCTGAAATGTAAAAGTTGCTACGTAAAAAAAGTTATTAGGATATTAAAAGAGAATTAAAAATTCTCACGTTTCATTAATTTAGTTTTTTTCTATTAAAAATGTATCGTTACTAAAAGCACTTATTATTATTACTTTTATCTCTTCTAATTTAAAAACTGATTAAGTAACAAGAATTTCTGCTGAAAGATTTATTACGCATGATAATAAGAAGCGAATAAAATATTCTTAAAAATGCTTACATTAAGCAATATGACATTTTACATTTCAAATCCTATTTTCATTGATCTACTTTCAAATATAGTAATCAATGCGCTTGAATACCTAATTATCTTCTGTCAACCTGTATCGTAACATAGAGGTGGAGAAATCTGCATATATGACTTCAATTAACTGAAGTTATATCTCTATCAGAGAGAGACTACGTGAGACTGAGAAAAGAGGAAAGGGTATTATAATAGAAATGCGATTTGTGACAGTTTGCAGTAACCTAATCATTGCGTTTATAAATGTAATAATTATGTTATGTGCGTCACGCGATACGATATGAATTCATAATAAATTGATTTAATTATATTGTAATTAATGAACGATTGGAACTTGTGAGATTTTAATTTTCCCACCCAATGAAAATACTACACTCTCGGAATTACAAGCATTTACATTCACGATTCCAAGTTCTCCGAGCATTTGAATAATAGAAAAAATATATACATTAGAGAATATTTAGTTAATACTTCTCTCATTTTCATATACAGAGCATAGAGTCATGCAGGAAAGCATCGGAATCATCGTCTCGCTCGGTGACAGCCGAGGCCGATACTTCCTCGAGACGGGCCGCCACCAAAGTTAAGAGGGAACCAGCGACGACGACAACCAACACAACCACCACTACAGCCCCACCGACTCATCCTCAAGGTCTTAGTCCAAGCGAGGATCTCAGAGATGAACCTGGTGACTTCATCGAAACGAATTGTCATTGGAGAGACTGTGGTCTCGAATTTCCTACACAGGTAATATGCAGATATATGATGATATCTTTATCATTTATTTCTTCATCAAGGCAAGAATGACAGGAACAATTACAATTTTTATACTGCAGTTTTTGGAACTTCAAACAGAACATTAATAGAAATAATTAATTTTACGTGTACTGAGAAAAATGTCGGTTGAAAATGGAGGAATTAGAATCAATAAAAATTCTGGTTATCCCAACTAAAATTCTAGTAGTTTAACCAGAGAATTCTGAATTCTGATTCGTCCTTTTTCAACCATAATTCAAATTAATTCAACTAGACATATTTTCTTAGTATAGAGCGTTGAGATATTCCTTGAAATTATTTAAAGAGAAAGAGAGAGAATCGAAGATATAATACGATAATATCACTATCTGTACATCTCAACGAAAGGCTCGGTCTTATCCACATTAATCAAGCATGCATCTCCTCCCAAACAGGATGATCTCGTGAAGCATATCAACAACGATCATATACATGCCAACAAGAAGAGCTTTGTTTGCGGTTGGGAGGAATGCTCGAGGGAGGAAAAACCCTTCAAGGCTCAGTACATGTTAGTCGTGCACATGAGAAGGCATACGGGTGAAAAACCACACAAGTGTACGGTAAGTAAAGTACTTACTTGTTTCTCCCAACCGAAAATTTTTTGTATTAATCAATTATACATAAATGCGTACAAATACTTGTGAGAAGTGACTTTCCAAAATCTTATAAATCGCGCTATTCAACGCAAGTTTTATTTGACCTGTTGCAATCAGCTATTAAAAATGTTTAAATAAAAATAGCAGTCAATTATAGAATTTAACATATTAATTTAAATATATCTTATTTTTAATAAGATATCTTTAATAAGAGATTTTTTTAAATAAAATTTTCTTTAATAAGATTTTTATTATCTGTATTAAAAACAATTTTTGTAAATTTTATTTTTACTGATAAAAGTCAAACTTACATAATTATTATAATTTTTCATATTATATGGTTTAATAATGAGCAAGTCATTTTACTAGATTTATGTTTGCGTTTCTTTGGTATAAGTTTAAATAAATTTGCGTATAAATTATAAATACGTACGCATTAAAATTATTACAGAGAATTTTCTATAAAAATAATAACCGTCAATATACTTATGTATATTGAAGACGCAATACATATATATACACAACAGATAATATATATATAGATAATACATAAAAATATGCAAAAATTCAATTGGTATACATAATTGCCGTTAGTCAAGAAAATATCAAATTTATATACAACAAACGTATGTTTTGTGCAAAGATAATCTTGAAAGATCTGCTAATGTAGTACTTTAGATATTCGATCTTTCTTGCAAAATTTTAAATAATTAAAAAATTTTTGGTATAACTTTTTATTATTTAAATTATATTTTGTAAAATTTGGAGACGTAATTAAAAGAAAAGAAAAATATTTTTTACTTTTATAAAAATTATTTCTAGATTTTGAAAAATTTCAAGAAAATATAATTAAACCAAGACTAAGATTTTTTTATTTAAATTAATATTCTATACATTTTTCACCAAATTTTGAGAAAACGAAATTAAAAGAGACGAGGAATGCTTTTTCATTCAATTTTTAAAAGGGGGATTTAGAAATTATATTTTTTAATTTTTCTCCCACAAATTAATTCTTAATACTTTGCCAATTTTTGAGGACACTCACCATTGAATCGAATTGCGTTCATTTCACTGTCACAGCAATTTCTCGTACCACTCCATTACAATCGTGAATCGATCGTTCGTACATTTACCGGCACTCTCGACGTTCAATCATACTTGCGACTAATGCGTATCCGTATGTAAATTCTTCCAACAGGGACAGTCATGAGCGAGATTAATTAAGAATGATCGTCGTGGCGATCGTCCGTGAGTGTATTCGTCACTCCCGACTTGTTACGTGCGACGCGTTCTCGATCGGCACAGGCGTTCGAAATTCCGAGAAATGTCGACACGTTTGTCAACAAGACACAAGCGAGATTATTCGTCTCGATTAAACCGTCGCGGTGTCGCGATGTCGCTTGTCTCCAACATCCCAATGCTTTCCGAACCCTTTCACGCGCTCGCCAGAGCGGAATATCCGAAATCACAAATCAGAAAATGAAGATTGCAAATGGCGCGGCGTCTTTTCGACGACCCGACACGACGCGACGCGACGCGACGCGACGCGACGTCAGTCACGAATGCTGAGACTGTTAATTATGACTGTCCAGCCGCGCGATTCGTACAACGGGACGATTAACATCGTCAAATGCGATGTTCTCGACATTCGTTCGTACGTGGGACTCATAATTCGGGACGGGTAACAAACGCGAAAATCGCGGAATGATGAAGTCACGAAACACTATGAAGTTATGTGCGACGCGAACTGATCAGTGCGTGGTGATGCGGCGCGTTTTCAAAATTGATCGTTGATCATTGGCTCGCGTCGCCCGCGGGATGTCGATCGACGCGGGAAATATAATGTGATCATGATAAGACGTCATTAGAAAATAAACATCGTTGGTAATTATAAGAAGTCTAAGAAACAGATTCCGATTGAAATTATTTTGTTTTCTCTAGAAAACACAATAGAAATCTAGAAAATAATTGAACAATTGAATAAATAAGAAAGTTTTTAATGCAACATGCAGCATTTCTTTTTTCTTCTTTTGAAATATTTTTCTTTTTATTTATTTTAATGGTTGTCGGGTAATATATTCGAATTATAATTAATCTATACGCTTGTATTATATACAATTAATTTATATGCTTATATTACATACACATATTGTATTAGGTGTTGGAATTAATTCGTAGCGTTTTTAATGAAAGAATGTTATTTATTTCACATGAGCATTAAAAAATACATTAATGAAAGTACTTCCCATCACTTGTAAAACGCTACGAATTAATTCCAACACTAACTAAATTTTAAAAAATATCCTCTTGAATATAGTTCGAGGGTTGCTTCAAAGCCTACTCGCGGTTGGAAAATCTCAAAACTCATCTCAGATCTCATACTGGCGAGAAACCATATACTTGCGAGTATCCAGGTTGCAGCAAAGCTTTCAGCAATGCCAGCGATAGAGCAAAACATCAAAACAGAACGCACTCCAGCGAGGTATTATCCTTTTTCTTATTAACACAAAAGTCAAGGAAAGAAAAAATTTTTAAAAGAAAAACAGAATTATAAAATAGTATTAGTTTCTGGGAGCTAGGAATCCTTCTTCAAGGATTAAACATCATCTTTATTCTACAATAAAATATTTTTTTTTTTATTACTTGGAAGTTTTATTACTTTTATTACAGACAAGATGGTTCTTATAGATTTTTGGATGCTGAAAATGATGTTGCAAGCCAAATTTTACCAGCGTGTCAAGTTTTCGAAATAACTGAGGTTTCATGTGTAAAAAAAGCCATATTTTGCATTAATTAAACCTCAATTATTTCGGACTTCTCAGGTGATCCACAAAGTTAAAATAAGAAACATTTTGTCTTTCTGGTTCAAAGTAATCTTTTGTTTGTTTTTTAATTAAATTAATAAGTAAACTAGTGCGTGTGTATGCGTGTATTATCTTTTGCCTTTGATAAATTGAATAATATACAGTGATTACTATCTGAAAATTTTATTAGGTGTAGTAAAAAGAAATCCATCTATTGGAAAAATAATGGATTTCTTTTTACTACACCTAATATATATATATTTAACTATTTCATTGGTATTTCTTGTCCAGAAACCGTACATTTGTAAAGCTCCCGGCTGTACGAAGAGGTATACCGATCCATCGTCGTTGAGGAAACATGTCAAGACCGTTCATGGTGCCGAATTTTATGCAAACAAGAAGCATAAAGGCGGCGGTGGTGGTGATGGTGGTGGCAGCGACGAAACTGGTGCAGGAGGTAACAGTCCCAGCAGGAGTGAAGATTTGCCTCCGAAGACACCCAGTCTCTCGAGTCCTAGCGTCAAATCCGAAAGTGAAGCGAACAGTCCGCCAGGTATCATGCAGCAGCAAGGTAGTCCGCTGGTGGGCGGTTGTAATGACGAAGTCGCGGGAATTGGCGCTCTTACCAGCGATGGAATAGCTCTTACCGAAGAACCATGGAACGAAGAGCCCGATGATTTGGATATCGCCGATCTCCCTGTAGCACTGCGTGCCATGGTGAGTCTTTTAAGTATCAGAGGACACTTCACTCTCTTCACGAGTAATACAACTCAAAAAATTTGATTCATTTCTTTAGTTATCGTCATGAATGAGCAAAATTTTAATTTGCCGAGGCGACAATGATATCTCAAGAATCTGTCATCAAATGATATCATAAGAAGTGTAGAATATTCTAAAATTAATGTTCAGATATAAAGAAAAAGAAAATAATTTGTATTGAAAAAATTTAACAAAAAAAAAGATTTTATTTTTTAATCAAATTGTTTTTTATAGCAAATTGTTAGAAAAATTATAAATATTTTAGTTGTTGTTTTTATAAATTGTAAAATTTCAAATAGTAACTTTCTGATATATCTATAAGTGTACACATAAATATGTAAATAATATCGCGTGTGTGTGGGTGTGTGTGTGTGTGTGTGTGTGTGTGTGTGTGTGTGTATGTGTGTGTATGTGTGTGTGTACGATTTATTAATTACAATTTAGAAATACATCCTTTGCTGCTATTTATTTCGTTTTATTTATATAAGCTTTGCTCTTTATTATTCTCTATATTTATTACGGACATAGATTGCTCGTAAATAGAAGAAAATATTCGAATCTTTATTATTTTGTATTAAAAAATATTCAAACAACATTTTGGTGAAATTGGGAATCTCTCATCATACGATGACTACGTCTTCGAAGTTATGTTATCCTTAAAATAAGTTGAATATGTGGGAACCAAAGAAATTTGTTATTGCTGATACTGAAAATAAAATTTTAAGTAAGATAAAATTTATCCAAAATTTATAAAAAAAACAAAAGCATTATATTATAATTATAATATGTATAGTAAAAATTTGAAATGTTCATACGAGTACAAAACGACAATTTGCTTTATTTAACATTGAAACGAGTTTAGATAGTGTATTTGGAGGAATAAATATTTCAGATGTTATTAATATAAATTTTAGTAAATATTATTGCGATTAACTGAAGACCAATTAATGCCTTTTCTCATTCAATAAAGAAAATTCTAATAAAAAGAAAATTATAATAATTTCATTTAATTAAGTTATACATATATCGTTTTCCCCAGCAACCGAGAATGGATTGAAATGAATTGAAATGAATTCAGATTTTCAAAAATATTGATTCACGAATGTTAAAATGAATGCTTTTTAATCCTGAATTTTATTTATTTATAGGAATTGCATGGAGCATATCTCTATGCCTTTCAATCAAAAAATAATATTAGCTTTTTCTGTGCATTGTGAATACTTCAATTCAAAATTTTGAATGGAAAATGCAGTTTTTCAATCCAATCGCATCCAAAATCTAATTGAATCTAATTGAATCCAATTAAATTCAAAAAAAAGTATTTGCTATTTTTTTTTAAATACGCATTCAGATAGAAAAAAATTTCAATCCATTTTAATCCATTCTCGTTTGCTGGGTAACTCAAATATTTTAGCAAATATCTTACTTGGTTTAACAAATATATCCGTGATTCCAGTGACTACGGCGATGATTTTAGATACAAGAAAATATCCAGCACTGACAATAATTCCCACAAGCACGAGCACTGAGAGAAACGGAACCAATTTCATGTTTTTTGAGAATAAGGCCAATGCTTGAGTTATGAACAACATGATTGCAAATGATATTATTACATCCGAATAAGACTCTTGTCAGAACTATAGCTTGGATTGAAGAAATTGTGGCGTATATATACATAGAAGATGTATCACTAATTAAAATTATCAGAATAGTGATGACCAATAGCATAATGCTACCTAATACAAAAGTGGAGATTGGTTCAAGTTTCTTCAAAAGAAGATATTTATAATTCCTAGAAAAAAATAAACATATTTAAACTTACACTGCGTGAGCATTGAAAACAATGTAGTTGTTTTTAAATTATAGTTTACTTTAATTTTTTATTAATAATACAAAAGTTAATGTTTCTCTGATAATGAAAAAGTTTCCTTTCAGAACTTAAGAAAATTTCGTAATAAATAAGTTTTTATCTTCTACTGATATAAAAGTATGTTGTTTTTGTATGTTAGGAACAGCTTGTATTTTGAAATTTAGTTCGACAGTTAAGAAAATTATTTATTTAATTGACGGCTTCAAACAACATATCAAGAACTGATTTTAATTTTGTAACTTGTATCCAAAGAAGGATTTTGAACTACTAACTAAATTTCCATGTTACGACACATGGAAAAAGAGTATGTGATATGATGCGAGAACTATATAGTCTTCAAGCTCCAGTAATATATTCTATTTTAACTCCTAAAATTTTGTTTGTTTGAGCATAAAAGAAATTTTCAATTGTTGAAATTCAGTGACAAAAAAATATAAAAAAATAAAATCTCTTTAAAGTCGATCTTAGGCTATATAAGCTGTCCCTATAATATAAACAAACAACATACTTTTATATCAGTAAGAGATAAAACCTTATTTACTGAGAGATTTTCTTGGAAATCTTGGAAAGACCTTTTCATTAATAGTGAAATATTAGCTTTCGTGATATGTATTAATAAAAAATTAAAAAATACATTACGAAACAAAGAAAAACTGATGCGGACTTTGGGAAATAATGTATTTATACATTGATTCGTGAAAAAAAATAATGATTTGTGGAAGGCAATTTTATAATTTGAAGTTATGACTTTTCTAGAAAACATTTATTTCTAATTAAAATTTGTAATAATATTTTATAATAATTGATCTGTGATTTATTTTCTGTGGTATTCTGTCTTTAATTTACAATTTACACTAAAAATAATTCGGATGTAGTTTGTTTGACAGTAATAATCACAAGCAAGATACAAGAACATGAAGATATTCTCATTTATCTTTGGAATAATCTTGGCTTTACCACTGGAGTTATTGATCAAATTAAATTTCTCAGAAAATTAATTTTTTTTATTTTATCATTATATATATAAATTTTACTAGCTAAAATAAGAAGCGTCCTAATACAAAATAATTCTTTGTTTGTCTTTCTAGAGACTTACATTTCTTCTGTGATATTTTTCAACCTTAAATAACATTATTTGATTATTCACAGGTTGGCGGTATGGAATCGCAACAACAATTGCAAGTACCGGCGCCCACGTCGAGAAATCGCCTGAAAGGAAGACTGAATGCCAAGGGTATGCCGAACATGCCGATCGTAGGCGTAGCAAATATGCGCGGGATTCGCGGAGTTGCACCTCAGGGTAATATCGGTGATCTCAATAAAAGAATCACCGATTTGAAAATGGAGAGTGGTGGTGGTGGTCAGACGCGGCAAACAAGTCTGTCTGATCTTCAATTGAGATTGCAGCCGTTCGGTGAACCGCGAAGGGATAGCAACAGTACTGTCAGCACTTATTACGGTAGCATGAGATCGACAGATTTCAGTAGCAGAAGAAGCAGCCAGGCGAGCGTCGTTAACGCCGTCAGAATGGGCCCAGGGTCAGAAAGCTTATATGATCCGATCAGTCCGGGTACGTCCAGACGAAGCAGCCAGATGAGCACCGCTTCTAGCAGAATCGATCAAAATCATTTTCAGGGACCTTACTCGACGAATAATCTCGTTGTTCAAACGCAGAACATGTCCCTTCAGGTATTCTTCGTTACGATTCTCACACAAATTCAATAAAGGATAATCTTAGACAACGCGATATTTTTTTGCAGAATATTCAGGCAATGCCAAACGACTGGAATAATCCGAGCGGTCAGTGTACCCAACCATCGAGTGATAGACGAATGTCCGAACCTATTCGTAGTAACCCAACCCAAAGGACTTCTCCTCCGATCCCACCCAGGCCGAGATCTGCACAATTGCCCGAGCTTCAGCCTGAGCTTCATCCCAATCAGGAAGTAATTTTGGACGAAGTGGGTGAAGGAGAAATGGTAGAGAACAAACTGGTTATTCCCGATGAAATGATGCAGTATTTGAATCAGGTAATTTCAGTTAGAGTATTTTTTAAAATTATTTAAACTCACAACATCTCTCACGCTGATTTCTTTTAATCTCTAAATTAATATTATCACTACAGGTTCAAGCGGGCGGAAATCAAGTCAGTTATCGCGGCAGTCCTCTACCGATTTGCCAATCCCCGATATGTACGAATCCTCTGCATTACCAGCGACAGATGCAACCCACGTGTAATTATAATCAGTCACATCAGCAGAACTGTTATTCTTCTCAACAAGTGGTACAACAACCCTGTCTGAATTATCAGAATCCTTCTTCTGCATCTTACGGTCAATGTCCGAATTCACGTACAACTCAGCCTCCGTCGCAGTATTGCCCGCCGCCTAATTATGGGTCTCAAGTGACAGGCGGACAAGTGGCAAGCCCAGCTACGGGTCAAGTCATGTCACCGAGTTCTCATTATACCTCGACTCATGTGAGCGATCAACCATTGACATCTCCTGCAGCTGGCGCTCTGGCACCGCAACACGCGCCACAAAATCTGCCTCAGAACTCAGCTCAACTCTCCAGAAATTGTCCTCAGAGTCACGCACATGCTTACTATCCCAGTTACGGTTGCGCGAATCAAATGAATGCAAACTGCAATGGTACCGGTGGCCAAGCCGGTAGTCATCATTCTAATCAAACCTGCACACAATCCAATCACGCTGTACAGATGCGGTTAACGAACAACTGTCAACAATTGTCGCCGCATTGCACTCAACAATCCGCGCCCATATCCAATCCATCGAATATTGCTCATCCGAATGCTCAGTGTAGTCAGCCGTCCGGTCAGTGTACAAGGCCTATCGTAACATCCAACGGTCAAATACCCAACGTACACTCTGCCCCATCTCCGGTGACTAATCAGTGCAGTCCGATATCACCTCATTGTTCTCAATTGAACCACGCGAATCAAGGCAAACCGATCAATACGCTTGTGACAAATCTTCAAAGCTGTCAACAGCAAACTCAACAATCGGCTACAGCGTCCTGCTTGCAGGTCAACAATTGTATTCATCCCAGTGGGACGCATCGTCAAGTCAACGATGGTGGCGGAGGCTCAAAGAGAACGTCACCACAACTTTGTAACGCTCAACAAACTAACTGCAGGATACAACAGCAGCAACAAACCTGCGCGCATAATTGTCAAACCAGTACGAATCCTCCGGCTCAATACAACTGCAATTGCGCATGGACTTACGGAAATCAATGTTATCACGGTCAACATGGTGGATCATTGCCGGAGATACAATGCAGAGATATTAGCCAATCGCAACAAGGCTCGCCGATAAAGCCGCCTCAAGGTATGAGACAAGACTCCTATCGCAGAACATTGGAGTACGTTCAGCAATGTAGGAACTGGTCGATTAACGCTCAAACCCATGAGACCAACGTCTCTAGCTCGACGCATCCTATGTCGTTGCCGCAACCTTTACCAGCTAGTGTCAACATGGTTGTCAATGACATGACATCTTCGCTTAGTTCTTTACTAGAAGAAAATAGATATTTACAAATGATTCAATGACCCATGTCTACTAACGAGCAATATCAATTTAATTCCACTATCGATCGATAAAACAGTTGCGCTTAAACAATTTTTTACTTGATTGTTACAGATAATATAAGTTTATGTTTAATATAAAATTTGCTGTACATAAATAAAATTAAAATATTAAACATGAAACATTTGACAAAATTTATGGTTACGTGTAACTTTATGTAAAAACGGTCGACTTATATTTGCAGATTTTTAGCTTCAATATTGACCTTTACTGACTGTTAGATAACATAAAGAATTTAAAAGAATTCAGTCGTACATCATAAATTCTGAATTCGTTTTTAGATGCAAAAAGAATTCTTTTTTTGAAAAGTTTTGAAAAAAAGAATTCTTTTTACATTTGAAAATGAATTCAGAATTCATGACATATAATTAAATTCTTTTGAATTCTTTTGAAATTCTGTGCTGTCTGGGAACATTTAGTTCCCGTTTTTAAATAGCAGGATTGATTTTATAACATTAACACACACACACACACACACACACACACACACACACACACAGTCAACTTTTGTATGAATAAAATTTTTACAGTCGCGATATAAGACTACGAAGTGCCTTAAATAACGTGCATTTGATAAGTGCCACTGATGTAAGTTATTATATTACAATTGAAAATATCAATTCATGATATTAAGTACCTCGAAAATTCCGCTCATAGTAAGTTAGAAGTAAACAATAGATTATAAAGATAGTCCATATTTTATCTACGAATAAAAATAAAATATTATTTCTCTTTGATAGAAGACAAAATTAATCAATCACTCAATGTATGATTGATAAATCTGCAGGATATTTTTGGAAAAAAACCTGTGTACTTTAAATTATTGTAAATATATTTTTATAATATTATATACTTTTTGTACATCAATTTTATTATGCGACAAGCGTGCCAACGTAGCATTAGCTTACTATAATTAAGCTCAATGAGGTATAGTGTACATCGCCGTACAGTGTGATAAAGAAGAAAGTTCATAAATAATCATTAGGTTATCAAGATTAATAAAAATAACAAAGAGATTTTAAATATAAGAAATCGGATTAATCTTAATAAAAATCCATTTGTAAGAAGCTAATATTAAAATAAAAAGTGTAGATACAATTTAAGATAAGCACTATTAAGGATGAGGATAAATATAAACATTAGGAATGTGTGTAGACGTGTTCTAAAATGTCTTTCCTAGATACTATTTTGGAAATTTTAGAAAATAAATATTACAATATACAATTGCCTTCAACCTGTAATAATATTAAAAGTGTTTTTAAATGTTTCCAATAAATAGAGAATATATTAGAATATAATTAACGGCAACTAATAAAAGATGAACATTTTAGAACATATTTAAAAAATCTGAAAATACAATATGTGCCTAGCTGTTTTTGTTATACAAACAAGTTTTATATAAAATTAAATCTTATTACATTGCAATTACGATGTTAATTATTTTGTGAATATTATACATATTTACTATGATAGATATCATAAGTTAAAACATGTATGATAGCCTATTTGAAGATATTAGAATGGAGCCTTGTAGAAGTGTCTATGCATTTGCAAAATTGTTAATTATTTCGAGAATAAATCATATTAAATCCTAAATCATGTTTTCTTAATTAAAATGTCCTTTTTTTTTACTTTTACATATACAAAAAACATATTTAATATTTTAAATTGATTAAAATAATTTTATCATTGCTGGACGAAACAATGAATCATCCCATTTATTAAAATTAATACAACACAAAAAATAAATAAACATTTATTAATAGCAATAAAATTATATTTTTATTTTCTAATTTCTTCTTTGTACAGTTTAATTGAAAATTATAATCAGGGATATATTAAATTCCATATTTATATATTTATCGAGTCACAGTATATTAACGCAGTAGCAAATATGAGATTATAGTGATCCATAAAGGTTTGTTTATCCCCATTTATTTCACACCTTTTTCTCTTCTAACAATAATATTAGCATAATTTGAGATAATTTTCATAATTTAATCTACTAGTAAAATAATACAAAATATCTCATGAAATTAAAATACACAATTTAAAAATAATCGTTAAAATACATAAAGTAGGCCCATTAAATAATCGATCTAATGCTACAAGAAATTTAACATGTGCTTTTTTCTCATGGAATATTATCCATGAGACACGAGTATTGAAGTGAAAGTTGCGTAAAAGCACCGTTTCTTATTCATCAGTATTCATCTTCGTTCTTTCAATAAGTACAATTGTAAGTTATTTCTTCTCTTCTTTAGAACAAAAATATTTAAAGAATGTCTTATCCATTATAGATTAGACATATTTAAAGCTAGCATGTACACAAAATCAAAGGAATTTAACGAAAGTAATAATAAAAATTTTTATAAAGTAAGTAAATGAAAAACCAAAACAAAATTCAAAGATGTTAAATTATATACATTTACAAACATATAGGATTTATTCAGACAGATTTCTTTTAGAGAGAAGTAATTCCGCTCTATCTTCACAAGAGCGCTTTGTCAAAAATTGTGCGACACCCTATATAACATATAATTTTACATTTTATTATATTTTGCTAGTTATATCTATTGAAGAAAGTTAAAAATTGAAAAATGTTTTACTAATTATTGTATAAATGAATAAATGAGAGGAATATATAATTATCATCACATTTAAATGATTGATTAAATATACCCTACATTTTTATGCCTTCCTTTTTATTATAAATTTTAAAGTTAGTTTTATATTTTAAATTAATTCAATAATTTAACTACAACAATACAAAATACCAGTGAGACTAAAATATTTATCACTTGACACTTTCTGTAGGGTAGAAGTCGAACGGTTAAATAATCGATTCGAAAGTGTGGAACAAAATTTAACAGATGTTTCCTTTTCATAGAATATCATTCACGCGAGAAATTATAAAGTGAATGTCACACAAATATATTATTAGTTCGTCAGTTTTGAATTTGTACAATATGTTTTATTTCAATATATATATATACTTGTACGTTATATATGATCTGCTGGGATATAAATGTTTTAAAAGTATCACATATAAACATTATTATATAATAACAATGTTGTGCAACATTATTGTGTAATAATTATATAATTAATGTACTTACATTTCTATTTGTTTAAATGTATAATATATCTATATTTCCTACGTTATTTATACTAAATTAAATATGTTTTACAAAATATGAAATAGTATGGGTCGAAATATCAAACAGAAGATTATAAAATAGTAATATTAAAATAATATCGATTCTCAAGGTACACCATTAAAAAACAAAGAAAATAATATATATATATGTGTGTGTGTGTGGTATTAAATTAAACTAAGGATTTACAAGGCATAACGTGGAATAATAATTAAAAAAGAAAGCTAACACACACGTAAAATTAAATCACTACTCAATTTATTTTATTCTGTCTTAATATGTAAATTATTAAAGTGCAATGCAAATATGTATATTAGTTAATCTTTTCTTCACATTAAGTATTATTATAAAATATTTCTTCTTCTATCCTTCATTTATACATTATTTATGTTAATGATTTTGTTTTTTAAAGAGATATATTGCAAACGTCTTTTATTTACTTCATACTATTATAACAAATTATAATATATTGTTATGATTGCATTGAATACATAACAACGAAGTAAGAAACGGATGCATTTACTAACTGTAAAAAATGTTTGCTTTCATTTTATTCCATTATATAAAAAATATATTTTTAATACTATAGTAAAGGATATAAAACATATGTATATTTTGTGTACCGTGGCAAAACATTCTAAGGACGCTACAAACAATCCACCGCATTTCAGGTGAAAACTTTTACTACCTCTTTGCAGCAGGATCAGTATTAGCCTTTGTATGAATAAAGGAGTTACATACCACTGAACCTTGTATCTAAAATTAATGATGATTTAAAAAATGTGAAATAAGAACATTTACGCTTTTTCATCATGTATACATATATGTGCCACGTACTATAATAATACTTCAAAATTTAATTATAAATATTTTTCACTTATTTATTAATAAATTAGAAGCCAATTTTGTAACTTAACGACTGAAATTGTAGCGTTACAATTACAGCGTTATTAAAAGTTATAGAATAGGCTTCTAAATTTTTTTCATAATATATAACTACAATATAAAACAATTATATTACTTACGCAGTGACAAATATATAATTATTATCATCAATAATTTGTTGTCCGATCAAATTGCATATAAACATGTATAGAAAACAAAAAGATGTAATTGCGAAACATAGTAAAAGTTCTCCAGTATTATATTCGAGTAATACAATCTGAAAGATCTAATAGACAAATGTATTATTGGCTGCGTTCAACAGAGAGAATTAATCAGCTAGTGTTTAATGATTTTTTAATATGATTAGTTCTTGCCTTTAGTTCTTCACTGGATCTAAGTATAATATAAAGACTAATTATATTGAAGAATCATTAAGCGCTAACTGACTAGTTCTACTACTGAACGCAGCCATTCCGATCAAATTGAGAATACATACTATAAATGTAATTTATAAATTTGCGACAAAATTTAGCACAATATTTATCTACTATAAATTAATGTATTAAGCTTTTCATAAAGAGAAAATTATAATATAAATTTTAATAGTAATTGCCATATATTATATATTATAATGTATTTTAAATAAATATTACAACAATTTATAAACTAATTTGAACATACCAAAAACTTGATTTATATTATCAAAAATCATAAACTATGTGCGAAGTGAATTTCTAGCATTAAAATTAATAGTTACATCTTATTTTTCACATAATCATTTTTTTATTTTACATTGAAAGCTTATATTTTAATAATTTAAAAATCCGGATACGGATTTGAAAATAAAAAAATTGTGTCAACAAATATATGTCAATTATACTTTAAAATCCAAATTTAAACTTTTTGTAAATTGTTACCCTCAAAATATTAATCTAATTTCGATCGAATATACATTGTTAGAAAAAGACATTAAGGTTATTAATCTAAAGCAATATAACGAAATAATATGCAAATTAACATTCGTAAAAGACGAGACGTACTCGAAAAATATTTAGGCTCATAGAAAGAACTCCAAATATTATTAAAAACATGTACGAGATTTGAAATCTGGATACAAAATAGTCGGAGAATCTAAAAGCAAACGTAAGTTATTACGTTAATGTTATATATTTATTACCGAATATGTAGATACCTACGTCATAGATTTTCGATGAATATCTACAGCACAAATTAGATCTTTATAAATTAAAATCTCTTTCTGCGTATTAAGATCTTTTAACATATTAATATGTACAGCTTTCTTAATACGATAACTGTAAATAATTTAATAACTGATTTCTATATCAAGAAGTAAAAATAATTTTAAAGAAATAAGAGAAAAAAATTATAATAATTCTTGATAACATAAAAAAAAATTTAACTCTTAATAATATAATTTAATAAAATAATTTTTATAAGTGTGCTCGCGTTGCGCATTTATTATTGATCTAGTTCTATAGCGTAATACATGTTCTATGCTCAAACTTATTGTTGTAATAAGCTTATTTGTAATATTACATAAGTCTGGACTGCTGAGACTATTCAATAACATTGAAATATGTGAATGTAATTAAGAATTATACTTCTCACGTATTTGACTTTATTCATTAAAATTTTCAAAGTAAAGCTAAAAAGTAATTTTATATATACTATATTGCACATTACTGTAAGGAATAATGTATACTAAGAGAGAGATTTCATTATTTTAATAAACTAAATGTTTAAACTTTTAATTCTAAGCATATTAATAATGGATATTTTATGAAGTAAACTTTTCGTATCAAAACAAATGCTTTTTACAAATGGGAGAACTCATTCCTAATTTAAGTTCATTTCTAATTTAAATTTTGTATGAATTTTTACGATGTTAATATCAAATTATTGATATTTTCCTGATGTTGATTAGCAACAATATTATTATTACAGCAGGTTGCTTTTCAATTTAAATGTATGATATTTTTACTCTAGTTCTATTTATGATTGCATTTCATGACTGAAAATGATATTGGCGTGTAGTTTACAGAATTGAGTATATACCTACTCATAAAATTCACATCGAAGTATTTAAGCACTTAAAATACAACTTATACCATGTACTCTTTTGTTACTTATTGTCATCTATTCACGTAACACTTTGTTAAATTATTTAATTATTATATGTTTATTATGTTACCTAGCAATTTTGAACATTCCGCAGACATGTCGAATATATACAAGCTGCAATGACTCAGTCGCCAATAATGCTATGCTCCCTATAGTAGCAGTTGCATGGAAAAATAATAAATAAAATAAATAGAAATATCTTTCATTGATAAAATATTCGGTGCAGATCTGCAGGTGATATGATCGAGATACGTTTGTAGATAATACAATATCAATAAGTTCCAATAGGAAGGGGCTCATTAATACAGGTATGCTACAAATTAGAAATACTACTCACAATTATGAAGTTAAATATAAAATATATTTTTTAATACTCTTTAAAATTGTATATTATTATAAATATATATTTTAAAATATTTTATATGTAAATTTTTCAAGTTAAATCAATATATATGATGAACTTTATTAAAATTACTTTTATTTAAAACATATTTTTCAAAAAAAAGTTTTTATGTAATGAATTAAAATGGAAAATTCTATTTATTTATAAATATTTCTTTTATTAAATATAAAAAATTTTAAAGTAGGTATTTGATACCATCATTTCATATTTCAAAGCACTACTTGTATTGTTGCAATCTCAATCTTGTTTCATAAAATTAAAACATTATATTGTACTTAGGATTATGTACAGTTCAAATATTTTAATTACGCAACATTTTGGCCTGCATTTTTATTCTTTGGTATATTTACATTCAAATGTTAATTTGTTCATTACAGAAATTAAAAATATTTTTTAGTTATAAAAATTTTAATAAAAATTTCATTAAATAGTTTCCAATACAAAAAGAAATAAAAACATGTCTTATTTCCTTACTTGTAAACACAACCGTATATTGTTTTGCATTATTTCCATATTTATCTATAATATCAATTTCGTTACTGTCTCTTAAATCATTGTAGACATGCTGAATTTGGTCCATTAATTCTTTTATCTATCTAATCAATAAATTTTTATACTATATATCTTATTATTAATAAAATTTAAAAAAAATTGATAAATAATATTATATATATTTGATAAGATATTTATTTTAACAAATATATAATAGTTAAAATATAAGATAAGATATTTATTTTAACAAATATAGACAACTTGCCGTTTCACTGTTAATATAAAAGGAATTATATTTTATAACACAGCAGATTAAAGGAAGTGCGATAGAAAGAGCTTTAATGATGTCTTCTGTAGAACATGTTGAACTCAAAATTATTGTAAGCTATAAATAATAATTTTTTAAAAAGAAATGAAAGAAAGATATTTACATTTTAACCTATTTTAACGTAATTATAAGTTATTTTTATCACTTTATACATCAATTTTTATCAAGTCGTACAATTAGGTTCCGCGAGTTAATTTTTATTTGAATCCAATATTTAATTATTAATTTTATTATTAAAGTGCTAACATTTCATAAACATTGCAATTTATTTCAAGGTGTAACTTGATACTGTATCAAGTTGATATTGATGAAATAAATTAAAATGTTAACAAAAAATTGGTATTCTAATAATAGTTTTGGACAAAGAGATAAATGCGCGCGCGCGCATGACTTCTGTATAAAAAATTCTCGTGAAAGCTTTATAAATATTAAGTTATACAATTATAATTTTCAAAATTTCGTACTAATTTAATTATGTAACTATTTGCAATAGAAATCGACATAATATTAGGTGTTGGAATTAATTCGTAGCGTTTTTTAATGAAAGAATGTTATTTATTTCACATGAGCATTAAAAAATACATTAATGAAAGTACTTCCCATCACTTGTAAAACGCTACGAATTAATTCCAACACCTAATATAATATTTTATTACTAGAACGTATAACTGTATGTGTACGCGTATACATGTACTTGTACAGACTTTTTTTATACGTATAAAGAATAAGATCTTACTATTATTTGCGCTAATTTTTTATATTTAATTGCTCATTTGACATATTACAAGTCAATATTTTCAGAGAAATATCAATTCTTAAATTAATCAGAAAATTTGCAATTATAAATCAATTCTAGATCAAATATAATACTTGAATTAAAATCTTCATACCAGATGTATAATCCAAGTTATAAGGATGCTAAATATACATATTATTTGCAATCCAATAAATTTTGATTTTTCATAAGGCCACAAACCAACTATTAACAAAAGAGTTCGATTAAGACTGAAATATCTATCCACAATACTGATCATGTCTCAGCTAACTCTAAAATGTTTATAACGGAATTGGAGTGAACGAAGTGAACTTATCCCCACCATTTAGATGATCGATTAAATGTTTCTAATATTTTTTTTTTGTAATTTATGAAATGTTCCACAATTTAATACAATTTCAGTAATTCAACCAATTTCGCTAAATTGTTAAAATTTATATAAATTTTAAAAAATTTTTTAAATTTTCAATGATATGTGTACTATGAAACGTGCAATAAAATACTGATGTAATATTAAAACCCTCGCAATTTAATACTACTTTTTAAAAATATGTCGCGTTTAAGCGATCGATTCAGTTACGAACAAATTCAACAGATGTTCTTTTCTCGTAGAATACATCCAAAAGAAAAACTATGGATGTAAAATTAGCGCAAGCGCTGTAGTTACTTTTTCAACGACGCGTATTCTCGTGTTTCATTCTAAAATACGCCCTTGTAAGTTATACTTGATTTTTCAGAGTCAGTACATTAACTTGAAAATATAGCGTAGAATAATTTAATTCGCGTTATCAATAAGTGCAAGGAATGTACAGACTAATTTATAAACGTAATTGATATCCTTTCTTTCTTTTTTAGTATTTACTTAGTTCTCTGTGATAAAGAAGATATCTTCAAATATGATGAAAATGTATCTAATTGTAAGTAGAGATCGGAGAATCTTTTCAAAATAGACACAATAAAAGTGTACTTATTATAAGCATGCGTTTCTTTTGACTTTATTTTATTAGTTTGACTTTATTTTTTAAATTTAACTTCTTTTATTCTAAAAGATCAATTAAATCATCTTATACAAATTATTGTTTATAATATATAGGGAAATTTTTAAAGTTCTCTTTATTAATTATATATCCGAGGTACAAAATACAGAATCTAACAGGAAAATCACATCAATTTTCATTCAACAAAAAAAATCTGATATATGATATATTTATATATGATACATCAGATTTTTTTTATATGATATAAAATGATATAAATAAATAAAGAAAGATCTTTTTATTTCTGTAAATTAAAGTTAAAGGCATATTGAGAATAAAGATAAATATGGGATCACTATTTAATACAGCTGATTTTATCATTTGTTACATTGTTAATACACATTACAATAAATGACCTTTAAATAATAAATATTAATTAGCGGGCAATGAGAGCATTTACAGTGCGGTATTTTGAGCGCAATACATAAAATATATTCACAATAATTTTACATTACTTGTTGATACAATATTCTTGGCCGTTTCAGTTTACTTTAAATCATCATCAAAAATAGCATGTAATTTTCATAAGCAATATTCCAATCTGCCTATGTTGGAGACGATCTCTGCGTTTGAGGATGTGCATACTCCTACTTCTTAATTGAAAATGCTATTACTTTTTTTCGTTGTTAAATCAAGTGAATAACCAAATGATACGATAATGAAACAACAATATTAGTTGTATTGATTTTACATAGTTTCTCACTTTTTCTCCAACGCAGAGATCATCTCCAACATATGCGGAATATTGCTTACGAAAATTATATGGTATTGCTAATGATTAAAGTAATGGTTAATAGTTTAAAGTAAAAACCGAAATGTCCAAGAATATTGTATCATCAAGTAATGAAAAATTATTGTAAATATGTTTGATGTACTGCGCTCCAAATACCGTGTTGTAAATGCTCTCATTGCTCGCTAATTAATATTTATTATTGTTTTTTTTAGAAGCTTATGAAATATAATTGTTTTTAAATAAACTTTAATTATATCCGAGACATGTCACGATCACGATATAAAATACATGTTTTTCCAATGCACTTTTGCGTATACACAGAAAGGGCATTGCAGCTTTACTCGAAAATAGAATAAAAAAACTAATTTTTTTCTGTTAGTTAAAAATTATAGATATTTTATGGCACATTTCCACTTGTCGATGACGCATCATTTGTTACCGTATTCAAACTTTTGCCTTCAATATTCTTTATATTGCTAGCGTCGGATAACGTTTCAGGTACCTGTACGAAAAAAAATTAAAGTATTAGAAAATGGAATCGAGGAAAATTTATTATACAAAATTATCACATACTTTTATCTGGCAAGGTAGATTAGGCAAAATAATTAAAGAGAATACTTATTTTCCTAATAGGCCACGAAAAAGAAGATTCGCAGGTAGTCAATTTATCGATAGATCCTATGGAAGGAATGAGTTCATCAGCAAGAAAATTATATTTTGCATGTACAGAAGTCATTGTTATGATTCCGATTCATTATTACCGTATCATTGAATTTTTAACTGTTTTTGGCAGAATTGGGGATGATTATTTGCAGACATTGTAAACAAAATATAACATTTGGCGAATCAGACCATCGTGACCTTCGTTTTAAAATCATAATTAGATGTGGTCAAACACCAATTAACTACGGTCCTTTCATTATAAATGCTTACGAGATCAATCTTAGAATAGTTAGTATTTGTTACGAGATTATTAAGCATTGTTAGAGAAGGCATAATCTTTTGAGAGCTTATGGACTTCGGCCAAGACCTAAATTGGTCTGTGAAAATGCTAATGAAAAAGTTCATGCTGCGGCAAGTGCAGTATTTGATAATTTGTATAGAAAAATGATTGATGAAGAAAAAGAAAATATTAAGAATGGACATTCTTTATTAAATTTGAAAATGTCTGGCGACGGATCCTGGAAAACACGCAGCTTCTTTTTATTATTGGTGTCATGACGCTAGGAAATTATATTGGCAAGTTAATAGATCATTGTAAGGAGCAATTATTGCCAATCATGTACGTATTGGAAAATAAACAAAATGCTGAAGATAATCTTCTCTGATACAAACAACACGGATAAAAATGTGTTAAAAACCATACCGGTTCTTCGGAAAAAATACAATGCGCGATATCCTCTCGAGTCTGACACCATAGCCATCGAATATAGGAGCATATTGTATAGTCTTTTTTAATCGTTGATTTCAAATTTGAAATAAAAAATATGCAATTCAAAATAGCAGATCCAACATGACTAATAAGTAAATATACATGGAAATGATTTTAGCGTTATCCATCCTGTATCATTTTATTATAATAAGGGGAACGCTATATCACCGTTCCATATAAATTTAGTATTCATTGGATTTGCTATTTTCAGTTCAACAATTGTGATTACAGTATAAAAAAATCAAAGACTTTCAAAATCACCAAATACCAATTTTCATGTACCTAAGGATTTTTAAAAATTCTTGTCCTTTTGGATCCGCCATTTTGAATTGAACCTTTTTTTAATACAGATTTGAAATCAATGATTAAAAAAGATTTTTAAGTGGAAACATACAGCTATAAGAACAAATTGTCAGATATTTTTTACGATTTTTTTTTTGAATTATTTGGTTTTATATTTCAAAGTTTGTCATTTTTTCTGGTTTTTCATGATTTTTCCAAGGTTTTTTTAATTTTGATTTGCATAAAACATTTTTATAAACATCAAAAAAATATTTTTTATATTGTTGGAACGTTCCTAAGTTAAGTGCCGCAAAACAGACTTCGATATCATTTTTGTTTAGCCGAAAAAAATTAATAAATAAGTTACTTCTGAAAAAAACTGTATTTTCGATTATTAAAAAAATGGAGGGTAATGGAAAAAAACGGACAACGTAGTAGTTTTCAGCGCCTCAAAATCCTGTAGACACATCTTTCAAAGTTCAAAGCCACCGTAAATTTTGTCGGCTTGTGTAATCGATTCAATGTGGAACGAAAGGTAACAGATGTTCCCTTTTCATAGAATACCATTCACGCAAAAAATATAAAATGCATATTACGCAAACATATTATTCGTCAGTTTTCAGTGTTTATTCGTATGTTTTATTTTAATGTATATAAATTTGTTATGCATATGATCTGCTGGGGTATAAATTATATATATATATATATATATATATCCTACGTTGCCTAAACTAAATTAAATAATGTTTATTAAATATGAAATAGTATAGGTCTAAATATCAAACAGAAGATCATAAAATAATGGTATTAAAATAATATTGATTTTCAAGGTACAACATTAAAAAATAGAATAAAAAATATATATATGTGTGGTATTAAATTAATCTAAGCATCTAAAAGGTATTAAGGAGAATATTAATTATAAAAAGAAAGCTAACACGTAAAATTAAGTTATTACTCAATAAAATTAAGTCAAAATTCAATCTATTTTTTATTCTGTCTTATTATGCAATTTACTATTAAATATATGAAAAAAAAGTAACATGTAATATGTACATTTATTTACTTTCTTCTTACATTAAATATTATTGTAAAATTTTTTTATCTTCTCTTTCCTTTATAGATTGTTTATGTTAATATTTTTTTTTTAGGCAGAGATATATTGCAAATCGTTTTTTGTATAATATACTGTTATAATCGCATTGAATACATAATAGTAAAGTAAGAAACAGATGCATTTATTAACTGTAACAAATTATGTTTGTTTTCATTTTATTTTATCATATAAAAAATATATTTTTAGTATTATAGCAAAGGATATAAAATATATATTTTGTGTACCGTGGCAAAACATTCTAAGGACGCTACAAACAATCCACCGACTTTCAGGCCAAAACTTTTAATACCTCTTTGCAGTATAATCAATATTAGCCTTTGTATGGGTAAAGGAGTTACGTACCATTGAACTTCGTATCTAAAATTAACGATGATTTAAAAAATTTGAAGTAAATAAGAATATTTATGTGATGCTACTTCACCATGTATACATATATGTATCATGTACTATATTAATACATCAAAAACAATAGTTATTATACAACAGTAATTAATACAAAATTTAATTATTAGGTGTTGGAATTAATTCGTAGCGTTTTACAAGTGATGGGAAGTACTTTCATTAATGTATTTTTTAATGCTCATGTGAAATAAATAACATTCTTTCATTAAAAACGCTACGAATTAATTCCAACACCTAATACTAATACTTTTCATTTCTTTATTAGTATTTAGGGCCAATTTTGTAACTTTTAACGACTGCCATAATTGTAGCGTTATACTCGTTAAGAGTTACAGAATAAACCACTAAATTTTTTTTTATGATAATAATGCTACTATAATACAAAATAATTATATTACTTACGCAGTGACAAATATGTAATTATTATGATCAATAATTTGCTGTCCGACCAAATTGGATATAAACATGTATAGAAAACAGATAGATATAATTATGAAACATATCATAAGTTCTTCAGTATTATATTCAAATAATACAATCTGAAAGATCTAGTAAACAAATGTATTATTTAGATCAATTTCTGAATATAGTATTAAATAAATATAATTTATTAATTTGCGATAGAATTTACTACAACGTTTATCTACTATAAAAATTAATGTGTTAAGTATATATATTTTCATAAATAGAGTATTATAAATTTTAATGGTATTGCTATATATATGAAATATATCTTATTATTATTATATATATTTAATTTTAAATAAATATTACAACAATTTATAAGTTAATGTCAAGATACTACAAACTTGATGTTATATTATGAAAAATTAGAAACTATGTGTGAAATGAATTTCTAGCATTAAAGTTAATAGTTATATCTTATTTTTCACATAATCATTTAATATTTAAATGCTGGTATTATTTAAGCTGGTATTCTAATAATTTCAAAATCCGGGTACGGATTTGGAAATAAAAAAATTATGTCATTAAATATATGTCGGTAATATCTTAAAATGACAAAATTCAAATTTAAATAATCTTTTCATAAATTATTACTCTTAAAATATTAATCTCTGTCAATATTGTTTGTTAGAAAGACCTTAAGAAAAAAAATTTATTAATCTGAAGCAAAGTAACGAATGAATATGCAAATCATTAACATGGATTTGTAAATGACGAGACTCACTCGAAAAATATTTAAGCTCAAAGTAAGAACTCCAATTATTATTAAAAACATGAACGAGATTTGAAATCTGGATATAAAATAATTGGAGAATCTAAAAGCAAACGTAAGTTATTACGAATGTTATATATTTATTACAGATTATATACTTACTTAATAGAATTTCGATGAATATCTACAGCACGAATTAAACCTTTATAAACTAATATCTCTTTCTCTGTATTAAGATTTTTTGATGTGTAAGTATATATGGCTTTCTTGATGCGATAACTGTAAATAATTTAATAATTGATAACTGTAGGAAGAAGTAAATATACTCAATAATTTTAAAGAAATAAGAGAAAAAAATTAGTTTGTGTTATAGCTCTTAATAATATAATTTAATAAAATAATTTTTATAAGTGTGTTCGCGTTACGCATTTATTATTGATCTGGTCGTATAGTGTAATACATATCTGTGCACAAACACTTATTAATGTGATAAGCTAATTTGTAATATTATATAATCCCGGCCTGCTGAGAATTTCCAATAACATTAAAATATAAATGAAAATATTAATTACTTCTCATGTATTTGATTTTATCCCATTTAAAATTTTACTTTCAAGGTAAAGCTAAAAAGTTGATATACACTATATTGCACATTAAGAAATTATGCATATTAAGATTTCGTTATTTTAATAATTTAACTATTTAAATTTTTAATAAGCATAATAATAGCTAATATTTTAGAAAGTAAATTTTTCGTATCAAAACAAATGCTTTTTGAAAATAAGAGAACAAAGAGCCCATTTCTAATTTAAATTTTGTAACAATTTTTAAGATGCTTATTAACATCAAATTATGATATTAATATCCTTCCAAGATATTGATTAGCATCAATATTATTATTATAGCAATTTCAGTTTAAATGTATGATATTTTTTTTTAATTCCATTTATGACTGCATTTTATAATTGAAAATGATGTTGACGCGTAATATATAGTATTGGCTATATACCTACTCTTATAAACAATCATGTACGCCTTGTTACTCATTGTTAGTTGTGTATTCACGCATCACGGACACTTTGTTTTTGTAATTATAAATTATTTAATAATTACATATGTTTATTATGTTACCTAGCAATTTTAAACATTCCGCAAACATGTTGAAGATATGCAATAAGCAATGATCCTGTCCCGAATATTACTACGCATCCTATAATAAAAGTTGCATTTATATGGAAAAACAGTAAATAGAAATATCTTTGTTGATCGATAAAATATTCGGTGGAGATCTGCAGATGATGTGATCGAGATACGTTTGTAGATAATACAATATTACTGAACTCCAACCATAGAGAGGTGCTCATAAATACAGATAAGCTAAAAATAAGAATTACTATTCACTATTATGAAGATTTGGTATTATTGTTTCACATTTCAAAACAATACTTCTATTATTGCAATATCAATCTTGTTTCTTAAAACTAAAATATTATACTTATGACTATATACAGTTGAAATATTTTATTTACAGTATTTTGGCATGCATTTTTATTCTTTGGTACATTTACATTCAAATGCTAATTTGATTTATTATATAAATTAAGATAAATATTTTTTAGTTGTAAAAATTTAATAAGAATTTCATTAAATAATTCCCAATATAAAAAAAAATGAAAAGATGTCTTACTTGTAAGCATAACCGTATACTGTTTTGCATTATTTCCATATTCTTCTGCAATAGCAATTTCGTTGCTATCTCTTAAATCGTTATAGACATGCTGAATTTTTTCCATTAAATTTTTTATCTATGCTATCAATAAGCTTTTATATATCTTATTGTTAGTTAAAATTTTAAAAATATTGATCAATAATATTAGGTGTTGGAATTAATTCGTAGCGTTTTACAAGTGATGGGAAGTACTTTCATTAATTATATATATATATATATATATATATATATATATATATATATATATATATATATACGAATATATATATATATATGTTTGTTAATATGTTTATCTTAACAAATATAGTTGACAACTTGCCGTTTCACTGTTAATGTAAAAGGAATTATACTTTATAACAAAGTTGCTAAAAGCAAGTGCAGTAGAAAGAACTTTAATGATGACTTCTGTAGAACATGTTGAAGTAAAAATTGTTGTAAGCTGTAAATAATAATTTTTTTAAGAGAAACAACGTTATTCATATTATAACCTATTTTAATGCAACTATAAACCATTTTTATCACTTTTTATCAAGTCGTACAATTGGGTTTCGCGAGTTAATTTTTATTTGAATCCAATATTAAAGTGCTATCGTAAAGTATAAATATTGCAATTTATTTCAGAGCGAGGAGCAATTTGATTATATATCAAATTGACATTAATGAACTAAATTGCAATATTTATGAAAAATTGGGATTTTAATAATGGATTTGGACCAGAAGGTAATCCGCGAAACGCATGACTTCTGTATGAAAAATTCGTAAATCGTGAAATCTTCAAAAATATTAAATACAGTATAATTATAATTTTCAAAATTTCGTACTAATCTAATTATGTAATTATTTGCAATCGAAATCGACATATAATAACATTTTATTATTCGCACGTACAACAATATTTACACGGAAAAAAATATAGCTGAAAACTTCACTGATTCAGTAAATCTACAGTCATAATATACAGACGTAATATACAGTCAATTTTCTATGTTAAAATAGCAAAGTTGACAGCTGAATAACATTAGAGATTTGTTAAACCATCAAATTTTCTTAATTATCGATGTTGAATTCTCGTAGCAAATTATAGGTTTGCTGTACCATCCAATTAATTTTTTTTCCGTGTATATGCGTATATGTACTTGCACAGACTTTTTTTATACGTATATAGAATAAGATCTTACTAATATTCGCGCTAATTTTTATATTTAATTGCTTAGTTGACATATTTCAAGACAATTCATATTTTCAGAAAAAAAATCAATTATCAAATATCAATTCTTAAATTCAGCATATTTGCTATTGTAAATAAATTCAAGATCTAATATAATATTAGAATCAAAATCTTCATACCTGAAATATAATGCAAGTTATAAGGATGCTAAATATACATATTATTTGCAATCCAACAAATTTTGATTTTTTATAAGGCCACAAACCAATTATCAACAAAAGAGTTCGATTAAGACTGAAATATCTGTCCACAACACTGATCATGTCTCAGTTAACTCTAAAATGCTTTTAACGGAATTGAAGTGAAATAAGTTGCGTAGTTGCGCTTATCCCCACCATTTAGTTGATTGATGATAAATGTTTTTAATATTTTTTTCTTCTAATGTATGAAATGTTTCACAATTTAAGACAATTTCAGTATTTCAACCAATTTCGCTAAATTGTTGAAATTTACATAAATTTTAGAAAATTTTTTGAATTTTCAATGATATATGTATCGTGAAATGTGCAATAAAATACTGATGTAATATTAAAACCCTCGCAATTTAATACTACTTTTTAAAAATATGTTGCGTTTAAGCGATCGATTTAGCGAACGAACAAATTCAACAGATGTTCTTGTTTCGTAGAATAACATCCATAAGAAAAACTATTGCTGTAAAACTAGCGCAAGCGCTGTAGTTACTTTTTCAACGACGCGTATTCTCGTTTCATTCTAAAATACGCCTTTGTAAGTTATACTTGATTTAAAACGCTACGAATTAATTCCAACACCTAATATATTTTTAACATATTATTTACGTTATACGTATATAGTGTAGAATAAATAAATTCGCGTAATTATCAATAAGTACGAGATGTGTATACCGACTATTTTATGAACGTAATTTATATTCTTTTGTTCTTTTTTAGTATTTACTTCATTCTCTATGAAAAAGGAGATATCTTCAAATATGAGGTTATATCTAATTGTAAATAACGGATGGAGAGTCTTTCCAAAATGGACACATTGTATTTGCTATTATAAGCATGCGTTTCTTTTGACTTTATTTTATTAGTTTATTTTTTATATTTAACTTCTTTCTTTATTCTAAAAGATCAATTAAAATAAATCACTTTACATAAATTATTGTTAATGATATAAATTTTTAAAGTTTTCTTTATTAATTATATATCCAAGGTGCAAAATACAGAATCTAACAGGAAAATCAATTTTCATTCAACAAGAAAAAATCTGGTATATGATATTTATATATGATGTATTATAAAATGAAGATATAAATAAACAAAAGAAAAATCTTTTTGTTTCTGTAAATTAAAGTTAAAGGTATATTGAGAATAAAGAAAAATAAATATGGGATCACGATTTAATACGGCTGATTTTATCATTTGTTGCATTAATATTACAATAAATGAACTTTAAATAATAATAAATATTAATTAGCGAGTGAGAGCATTTATAGTGCAGTATTTGAGCGGAATACATAAAATATATTCACAATAATTTTACTTACTTGTAGATTCAATATTCTTGGACGTTTCAGTTTACTTTAAACCATCATCAGGAATATAATACGTAATTTTCAAAATATTTCAATCTATGGTTCATCTCCAACATATGCTTCAACAAGAAAATTAAATTTTGTATGTACAGAATCATTGTTATGATTCCGACTCATTATTATCATATCATTGAATTTTTAACTGTTTTTGGCAGAATTGCAGGAATGATTATTTGCAGACATTGTAAACAAAATATAACATTTGGCGAATCAGACCATCATGGCCTTGGTTTTAAAATTATAATTAGATGCCGATGTCAAACACTAATTAACTGCGACTCTTTCATTATAAATGCTTACGAAATCAATCTTACAATAGTTAGTATTTGTTATGAGATTATTAAGCATTGCTAGAGAAGCCATAAACATCTTTTGTGAGCTTATGGATATACTTCGGCCAAGGCCTAACCTCGGCGTACGAAAATGCTGTGAAAAAGTTCATGCTGTCTCAAATGCATGCAAAAATATGCAATTCAAAATGGTAGATCCAATATGAAGTAAATGTATTCGGAATGGTGATTTATTATTATTCATCCTGTATCACATGGAGGTATCACCTTATTATAATAAAGGGAACTCTAAATCACTGTTCTATATAAATTTAGTATTCATTGCCATTGGATCTGTTATTTTCAATTCAGCAATTGTGATTACAGTATAAGAATTCAGAGTTTCCAAAACCACCAAATATCAATTTTCATGTATCTACGGATTTTCAAAAATTCTTGTCTTTCATATTGGATCCGCCATTTTGAATTGAACATTTTTTAATACAGATTTGAAATCAATGATTAAAAAAGAATTTAAAGTGGAAACATACAGCTATAAGAACAAATTGTCAGATATTTTTTACGATCTTTTTTTTGAATTATTTGGTTTTATATTTCAAAGTTTGTCATTTTTTCTGGTTTTTCATGATTTTTCCAAGGTTTTTTAATTTTGATTTGCATAAAACATTTTTATAAACGTCGGAAAAATATTTTAATAATATTGTTGGTACGTTCCTAAGTTAAATGCTGTAAAACAGACTTCAATATCATTTTTCGTTTAGCCAGAAAAAATTAATAAATAAGTTACTTCCGAAAAAACTGTTTTTGCGATTATTAAAAAATGGAGGGTAAAGGAAAAAAACGGACAACGTAATAGTTTTCAGCGCGTCAAAATCCTGTAGACACATCTTTCAAAGTTCAAAGCAGAAGACCCACCGTAAATTTTGTCGGCTTGTGTAATCGATTCAATGTGGAACGAAATATAACAGATGTTCCCTTTTCATAGAATATCATTCACGCAAAAAATATAAAGTGAATATTACGCAAACATATTATTAGTTTGTCAGTTTTCAGTGCTCATTCATATGTTTCATTTCAATATATATATATACTTGTATGTTACATACGATCTGCTGGGGTACAAATGTTTTGAAAGTATCACACGTAAACATTATTATATAATAATTTATATGTTTATTTCATTATTATATAACAATGTTGTGCAACATTATTGTATAATAATTATATAATTAATGTACTTACATTTCAATTTGTTTAAATGTATAATATACCTATATTTCCTACGTTATTTATACTAAATTAAATATGTTTTACAAAATATGAAATAGTATGGGTCGAAATATCAAACAGAAGATTATAAAATAGTAATATTAAAATAATATCAATTCTCAAGGTACAACATTAAAAACCAAAGTAAATAATATGTGTGTGTGTGTGTGTGTGTGTGTATTAAATTAATCAAAGGATTTACAAGGCATAACGTGAATATTAATTAAAAAAGAAAGCTAACACACAAGTAAAATTAAGTCACTACTTAATTTATTTTATTGTGTATAAAGTAAGTGCAATACAAATATGTATATTAGTTAATCTTTTCTTCACATTAAATATTATTATAAAATATTTCTTCTTCTGTCCTTCATTTATACATTATTTATGTTAATGATTTTATTTTTTAAACATGAGATATATTGCAAACTGTCTTTTATTTACTTCATACTATTATAATACAAATTATAATATATTGTTATGATTGCATTGAATACATAACAATAAAGTAAGAAACGGATGCGTTTATTAACTGTAAAAAATGTTTGCTTTCATTTTATTGCATTATATAAAAAATATATTTTTAGTACTATAGTAAAGGATATAAAATATATGTATATTTTGTGTACCGTGGCAAAACATTCTAAGGACGCCACAAACAATCCACTGACTTTCAGGTGAAAACTTTTACTACCTCTTTGCAGCAGGATCAGTATTAGCCTTTGTATGAATAAAGGAGTTACATACCACTGAACTTTGTATCTAAAATTAATGATGATTTAAAAAATGTGGAATAAGAACATTTACATGATGCTTTTTCATCATTTATACATATATGTGACATGTATATTAATATTTCAAAATTTAATTATAAATATGTTTCACTTTTTTATTAATAATTTAGGAGCCAGTTTTGTTACACTTAACGACTGTAATTGTAGCGTTACAGTTGTTAAAAGTTACAGAATAGGCTTCTACATTTTTTTTATAATATATAACTACAATATACAACAATTATATTACTTACGCAGTGACAAATATATAATTATTATGATCAATAATTTGTTGTCCGACCAAATTGCATATAAACATGTATAGAAAACAAAAAGATGTAATTGCGAAACTTTGTAAAAGTTCTCCAGTATTATATTCGAATAATACAATCTGAAAGACCTAGTACACAAATGTATTATTGGCTGCGTTCAACAGAGAGAACTAATCAGTTAGCGTTTAGTGATTTTTTAATATGATTGGTTCTTGCCTTTAGTTCTTCACTGGATCTAAATATAAAGACTAATTATATTGGAGAATCACTAACTGATTAGTTTTTCTGCTGAATGCAGCCATTCAGATCAAATTGAGAGAACATACAATTGAGAGAACATAATATAAATGTAATTTATAAATTTGCGATAGAATTTAGCAGAACATTTATCTACTATAAATTAAGGTATTAAGCTATATATATTTTCATAAATAGAAAATTATAATATAAATTTTAATTATAATTGCTATATATATATATATATATGTATATATAATATTTCTTATTATTATGATTATATATATTATATTTTAAATAAATATTACAATAATTTATAAATTAATTAAACATATCAAAAACTTGATTTATATTATCATAAACTATGTGTGAAGTGAATTTCTGGCATTAAAATTAAGTTACATTTTATTTTTCACATAATCATTTTTTTTATTTTATATTTGAAGCTTATATTTTAATAGTTTAAAAATCCGGATTTGAAAATAAAAAAATTGTGTCATCAAATATATGTCAATTATACCTTAAAATCCAAATTTAAATAATCTTTCATAAATTGTTACCCTCAAAATATTAATCTAATTTCTATCAATATATATTGTTAGAAAAAGACATTAAGATTATTAATCTAAAGCAACATAATGAAATAATATCCAAACTATTAACATGGATTTGTAAAAGACGAGACGTACTCGCAAAATATTTAGACTTAAAGAAAGCACTCCAAATACTATCAAAAACATGTACGAGATTTGAAATCTGGATATAAGATAGGTTGAGAATCTAAAAGCAAATGTTAATTATTACGAATGTTTATTAGAGATATGTATATTTATTACAGATATATAGGTACTTACATCATAGATTTTCGATGAATATCTACAACACGAATTAGATCTTTATAAACCAAACTCTCTTTCTGTATATTAAGTTCTTTTAACGTACAAATATGTATAGCTTTCTTGATACGATAACTGTAAATAATATAATAACTGATATCTGTACTAAGAAGTAAAAATAATTTTAAAGAAATAAGAGAAAAAAATTTGCTTGTTGTAGCTCTTGATAATATAAAAAAAATTTAACTTTTAATAATATAATTTAATAAAATAATTTTGATAAGTGCTCGCGTTGCGTATTTATTATTAATCTAGTTCTGTAGCTTAATACATATCTATACACAAACACTTATTGTTGTATAATTATTTGTAATATTACATAAACCCGGACAGCTGAGAATTTTCAATATAAATTAAAATATAAATATAAGTATTAACTACTTCTCACGTATTTGATTTTACCTCATTAAAATTTTACTTTCAAAGTAAAGCTAAAAAGTAATTTTAGATGCACTATATTGCACATTACTGTAAGGAATCATGCATATTAAGGTTTCATTACTTTAATAAATTGTAAACTTTTGTGTAAACTGTCTGTGTAGACTTTTAATTCTAAGCATTTTAATAACTGAATATTTTTTAAAGTACACTTTTCGTATCAAAACAAATGCTTTTTACAAATGGGAGAATCGATTCCTAATTTAAGTCCATTTCTAATTTAAATTTTGTAACAATTCTTACGATGTTAATATTAAATTATTGATATTTTCCCATGATGTTGATTAGCAACAATATTATTATTGCAGCAGTTGCTTTTCAATTTAAATGTATGATATTTTTAGTTCTATTTATGATTGCGTTTCATGACTGAAAATGATATTGGCGCGTTTACAGAATTGAGTATATACCTACTCATGAAATTCACACCGAAGTATTTAAGCACTTAAAATACAACTCATACTATATACGCTTTTGTTACTTATTGTTAGTTATCTATTCATGCAGCACGGCCACTTTATTAAATTATTTAATTATTATATATTTATCATTTTATTATATATATTACCTAGCAATTTTGAACATTCCGCAGGCATACTGAAGATATACAGGGAGCAATGACCCAATCGCCAATAATGTTGTGCTCCCTACAGTAAAAGTTGTATTTACTTGGAAAAAGAATAAATAGAAATATCTTTGTTCATTGATAAAAGATTCGGTGCAGATCTGCAGATAATGTGATCGAGATATGTTTGTAGATAATACAAAATCAATAAACTCCAATAGAAAGATGCCCATAAATACAAATAAGCTACAAATTAGAAACACTATTCACTATTATGAAGTGTTAAATATAAAATATATTTTTTAATGCTCTTTAAAATTTTATATTTTTTTATAAATATATATTTTAAAATATTTTATATGTTAATTTTTTTCAAGTTAAAAACAATATGATGAACTTTATTAAAACTACTTTTATTTAAAACATTTTTCTCAAATCAAAAAAAAGTTTTTTATGTGGTGAATTAAAATAAAACATTCTATATATTCATAAATATTTCTTTTAATAAATATAGAAAATTTTAAAGTAGGTATATTTGATACTATCATTTCATATTTCAAAGCAATACTTGTATCATTGCAATCTCAAACTTGTTTCATAAAATTAAAACATTATATTTAAGATTATGTACAGTTAAAATATTTTAATTACGCAACATTTTGGCCACCATTTTTATTCTTTGGTACATTTACATCCAAATGCTAATTTGACTCATTATATAAATTAAGATACATATTAGGTGTAGTAAAAAGAAACGCGAGATACTAGAGCCATCCTATTGGAAAAATAATGGATTTCTTCTTACTACACATAATAAGTTTTAGTTATAAAAATTTTAATAAAAATTTTATTAAATACTTTCCAACATAAGAAGAAATAAAAAAGATCTTACTGCCTTACTTGTAAATCCAATCATATATTGTTTTGCATTATTTCCATATTTATCTATAATAGCAATTTCATTACTGTCTTTTAAATCGTTGTAGACATGCTGAATTTGGTCCATTAATTCTTTTATCTATCTAATCAATAAATTATATACTAAATATCTTACTATTAATAAAATTTAAAAAAATTGATAAATAATATTATATATATCTGATAAGATATTTATTTTAATAAATATAGTGAACAACTTGCCGTTTCATTGTTAATATAAAAGGAATTATACTTTATAATACAGCAGATTAAAGGAAGTGCGATAGAAAGAATTTTAATGATGTCTTCTGTAGAACATGTTGAAGTCAAAATTATTGTAAGCTATAAATAATAATAATTTTTTGAAAAGAAATGAAAAACCGATATTTATTTTAACGTAACTATAAATCATTTTTACCTCTTTATACAACAATTTTTATCAAGTTGTACAATTGGGTTTCGCGAGTACAATAATAATTTTCCAAATTTATTACTCTAATTGTACTACTCAAAATGTACTACTCTAATTATATAACTATTTGCAATAGAAATCGACATATATAATATTTTATTACTGGAACGTACAACTGTATATATATGCGCATATGTACTTGCACAGACTTTTTTTATACGTATAAAGAATAAGATCTTACTATTATTTGCGCTAATTTTTTATATTTAATTGCTTATTTGACATATTACAAGTAAATTCATATTTTCAGAGAAATATCAATTCTTATATTAATCAGCAAATTTGCAATTATAAATTAATTCTAGATCTAATATAATATTAGAATTAATCTTCATACCAGAAACATAAGGCTAGTTATAAAGATGCTAAATATACATATTATTTGCAATCCAACAAATTTTGATTTTTCATAAGGCCACAAACCAATTATCAACAAAAGAGTTCGATTAAGACTGAAATATCTATCCACAATACTGATCATGTCTCAGCTAACTCTAAAATGCTTTTAACGGAATTGAAGTGAACGAAGTTGAACTTATCCCCACCAGTTAATTGATTAAATGTTCTTAATATTTTTTTCTTCTAATTTATGAAATGTTCCACAATTTAAGACAATTTCAGTAATTTAACTAATTTCGCTAAATTGTTAAAATTTACATAAATTTTAGAAAATTGTTTGAATTTTCAATGATGTATGTACCGTGAAATGTGCAATAAAATACTGATGTAATATTAAAACCCTCGCAATTTAATACTACTTTTTTAAAATATGTCGAGTTTAAGCGATCGATTCAGTTACGAACAAATTCAACAGATGGTCTTTTCTCGTAGAATACATCCATAAGAAAAACTATGGCTGTAAAATTAGCGCAAGCGCTGTAGTTACTTTTTCAACGACGCGTATTCTCGTGTTTCATTCTAAAATACGCTCTTGTAAGTTATACTTGATTTTTCAGTCACTACAATTAACTTGAAAATACGTATATGTAGAATAATTTAATACATAGTGTAGAATAATTTAATTCGCGTATTTATCAATAAGTGCAAGGGATATATAGATTTATACCAAGACCAATTTATAAACGTAATTGATATCCTTTCTTTCTTTTTTAATATCTACTTCATTCTTTGTGAAAAAGAAGATATCTTCAAATATGATGAAAATGTATCTAATTGTAAGTAGAGGTTGGAGAATCTTTCCAGAATAGACACAATAAAATTGTACTTATTATAAGCATGCGTTTCTTTTGACTTTATCTTATTAGTATTTTTTAAATTTAACTTCTTTCTTTATTCTAAAAGATCAATTAAAATAAGTCACCTTATATAAATTATTGTTTACGATATATAGGGAAATTTTTAAAATTTTCTTTATTAATTATATATCCGAGGTACAAAATACAGAATCTAACAGGAAAATCACATCAGTTTTTATTCAACAAGAAAAAAATCTGGTATATGGTATTTATATATGATATAAAATGAAGATATAAATAAATAAAGAAAAATCTTTTTATTTCTGTAAATTAAAGCTAAAGGCATATTGAGAATAAAAATAAATATGGGATCATGATTTAATACAGTTGATTTTATCATTTGTTGCATTAATATTACAATCAATGAACTTTAAACAATAATAACTATTAATTAGTGAACAATAAGAGCATTTACAGTGCGTTATTTTGAGCGCAATACATAAAATGTATTAACAATAATTTTACATTATTTGTTGATAAAATATATATATATATATTCTTGGCCGTTTACTTTACTTTACACTATCATCAGAAATTGCATGTAATTTTCGTAAGCAATATTCCAATCTGCATATGTTGGAGATGGTTTCTGCGTTTGAGTGCATATCCCTACTTATAAATTGAGAAATGCCGTTACTTTTCTTCGTTGTTGAATCAAATAATACAATAATGAAATAACAATATTAGTATTGATTTTACATAGTTTCTCACTTTTTCTTCAACGTATGCGGATTGGAATATTGTATATGAAAATTATATGGTATTGATAATGATGATTTAAAGTAAAAACCGTAACGTCCAAGAATATTGTATTATCAAATAATGTAAAATTGTTGTGAATATATTTTATGTATTGCGTTTCAAATACCGCGCTGTAAATGCTCTCGTTGCTCGCTAATTAATATTTGTTATTGTGTGATTTTCGAGAGTCCTATTAAATATAACTGTTTTTAAATAAACTTTAATTATTAGGTGTTGGAATTAATTCGTAGCGTTTTACAAGTGATGGGAAGTACTTTCATTAATGTATTTTTTAATGCTCATGTGAAATAAATAACATTCTTTCATTAAAAAACGCTACGAATTAATTCCAACACCTAATACATTCGAGACACATCACGATCACGATATAAAATACATTCTTTTCCGTTGCACTTTTGTATATACAGAGAGCAGATTGCAGCTTTGCTCGAAAATAAAATAAAATAAACTAATTTTTTTCTGCAAAAATTATGAATGTTTTACGACACATTTCCACTTGTCGCTGACGCATCACTTTTTACCGTATTCAAACTTTCGCCTTCAATATCCTTTATATTGCTAGCGTCGGATAACGTTTCAGATACCTGTACAAAAAAAAATTAAAGTATTAGAAAATAGAATCGAAAATAATTTATCATACAAAATTATCACATACTTTTATCTGACAAGGTAAATTAGGCAAAGTAAATAAAGAGGATTCTTATCGTTTGAATGGGCCATGAAAAAGAAGATTTGCAGGCAGATAATTTACTGACAAAGATCTTATCGAAGCAACGAATTCATCAGCAAGAAAATTATATTTTGCATGTACAGAGATCATTGTTATGATTCCGACTCATTATTACCGTATCATTGAATTTTTAATTGTTTTTGGAATTACGAGAATTGTTATTTGCAGACACTGTAAACAAAATATAACATTTGGCGAATCAGACCATCATGGCCTTAGTTTTAAAATTATAATTAGATGCCGATGTCAAACACTAATTAACTGCGACTCTTTCATTATAAATGCTTACGAAATCAATCTTACAATAGTTAGTATTTGTTATGAGATTATTAAGCATTGCTAGAGAAGCCATAAACATCTTTTGTGAGCTTATGGATATACTTCGGCCAAGGCCTAACCTCGGCGTACGAAAATGCTGTGAAAAAGTTCATGCTGTCTCAAATGCATGCAAAAATATGCAATTCAAAATGGTAGATCCAATATGAAGTAAAAATACACGGAATGGTGATTTAGCATTATTTATCCTGTATCACGTGGAGGTATCACTTTATTATAATAAAGGGAAGGCTAAATCACTGTTCTATATAAATTTAGTATTCATTGTTATTGGATTTGCTATTTTCAATTCAACAATTGTGATTACAGTATAAGAAATCTGAGTTTCCAAAACCACCAAATATCAATTATCTACGGATTTTCAAAAATTCTTGTCCTTTATATTGGATCCACCATTTTGAATTGCATTTTTTATTACAGATTTGAAATCAATGATTAAAAAAGACTACACAACGTGTTTTGAAGTGAAAACATACAGCTATAAGAACAAATTGTCAGATATTTTTTACGATTTTTTTTTTTGAATTATTTGGTTTTATATTTCAAAATTTGTCATTTTTTCTGGTTTTTCATGATTTTTCCAAGATTTTTAATTTTGATTTGCATAAAACATTTTTATAAACATCGAAAAAATATTTTTAATATTATTGGAACGTTCCTAAGTTAAATGCCGCAAAAAAGACTTTGATATCATTTTTTGTTTAGGCGGAAAAAATTAATAAATAAGTTACTTCCGAAAAAAATTGTTTTTGCGATTATTAAAAAAATGGAGGGTAATGGAAAAAAATGGACAACGTAGTAGTTTTCAGCACGTCAAAATCCTGTAGACATATCTTTCAAAGTTCAAAGCAGAAGACCCACCATAAATTTTGTCGGCTTGTGTAATCGATTCAATGTGGAAATGTAACAGATGTTATTTATGTATAATAATTATATATATAATGTATTTATATATCTATATTTTTTAATGTATTTTATATATATATATATATACATATATATATTTATATCTTACGTTGCCTATATTAAAATAAATAATATTTTATAAAATATGAAATAGGTCTGAATATCAAACAGAAGATCATAAAATAATATTAAAATAATATCGATTTTCAAGATACAACATTAAAAAATAAAATATATAATATATATGTGTGTGTAGTATTAATTAATCTAAGAATCTAAAAGATATTAAGGAGAATAATAGAGAATTATAAAAAGAACGCTAACACATAAAATTAAGTTATTACTCAATAAAATTAAATCACAATTCAATCTATTTTTTATTCTGTCTTATTATGTAATTTACTATTAAATATATGAAAAAAAAGTAACGTGTAATATGTATATTTATTGACTTTCTTCTTACATTAAATACTATTGTAAAATATTTTTTTTTCTTCGTCTTTCTTTTATAAATAGTTTATGTCAATATTTTTTGTTTTAGACACGAGATATATTGCAAGCTGTCTTTTATAATATACTGTTATAATCGCGTTGAATATATAATAGTAAAGTAAGAAATGGATGCATTTATTAACTGTAAAAAATTATGTTTGTTTTCATTTTATTGCATCATATAAAAAATATATTTTAATATTATAGTAAAGGACATAAAATATATATTTTGTGTACCGTAGTAAAACGTTCTAAGGACGCCACAAACAATCCACCGACTTTCAGGCCAAAACTTTTAATACCTCTTTGCAGTATAATCAATATTAGCCTTTGTATGGGTAAAGGAGTTACGTACCATTGAACTTCGTATCTAAAATTAATGATGATTTAAAAAATTTGAAGGAAATAAGAATATTTATATGATGTTACTTCATCATATATACATATATGTGCCATGTACTATATTAATACATCAAAATTTAATTACTAATACTTTTCATTTCTTTATTAATAATTTAGGGGCCAATTTTGTAACTTTTAACGACTGCATAATTGTAGCGTTACACTCGTTAAGAGTTACAGAATAAATAACTGAATTTTTTTTATAACATGCTACTATAACAAAAAACTATATTAAAACTATAACAAAAAATTATATTACTTACGCAGTGACAAATATGTAATTATTATGATCTATAATTTGCTGTCCGACCAAATTGGATAGAAACATGTATAGAAAACAGATAAATATAATTAAGAAACGTATCATAAATTCTTCAGTATTGTATTGGAATGATACAATCTGAAAGATCTAGTAAACGAATGTATTATTAAGATTAATTTCTGAATATAGTATTAAATAAACGTAATTTATTAATTTACGATAGAATTTTTAGTACAACATTTACTACTATAAAAATTATTACTATAAAAATTAATGTGTTAAGTATATATTTTCATAAATAGAGTGTTATAAATTTTATTGTAATTGCTATATATATGAAATATCTCTTATTATTATATATATTTAATTTTAAATGAATATTACAACAATTTATAAGTTAATTTCAAGATGCACGAACTCGATGTTATATTATGAAAAATTAGAAACTATGTGTGAAATGAATTTCTAGCAAAATTAATAGTTATATCTTATTTTTCACATAATTATTTAATATTTAAAGCTGGTATTCTAATAATTCCAAAATCGGGATACGGATTTGGAAATAAAAAAATTATATTATATGTTAATAAATATATGTCGATAATATCTCAAAATGACAAAATTTAAATTTAAATAATCTTTACATAAATTGTTACCCTTAAAATATTAATCTAATCTCTGTCAATATTGTTTGTTAGAAAGAGACCTTAAGAAAAAGACTTAATTTATTAATCTGAAGCAAAGTAATGAATTAATATGCAAATCATTAACATAGATTTGTAAATGACGAGACTCACTCGAAAAATATTTAGGCTCAAAGTAAGAACTCCAGTTACTATTAAAAACATGAACGAGATTTGAAATCTGGATATGAAATAGTAGGAGAATCTAAAAGCAAACGTAAGTTATTACGAATGTTATATATTTATTATACAATATATATAGATTACCATCGAATATATAGATTACTTACGTTATAGAATTTCGATGAATATCTACAGCACGAATTAGATCTTTATAAATCAATATCTCTTTCTGCGTATTAAGATTTTTTGATGTGTAAGTATGTATAGCTCTCTTGATACGATAACTGTGTAAATAATTTAATAATTGATAACTGTAGCAAGAAGTAAAAATACTCAATAATTTTAAAGAAATAAGAGGAAAAAATTAGCTTGTGTTATAGCGGTCAATAATATAATTTAATAAAATAATTTTTGTAAGTGTGTTCGCGTTACGCACTTATTATTGATCTGGTCCTATAGCGTAACATATTTGTGCACAAACTTATTGATGTAATAAGCTTATTTGTAATATTATATAATCCCGGACTGTTGAGAATTTCCAATAACATAAAATATAAACGTTAACTACTTTTCATGTATTTGATTTTATTCCATTTAAAATTTTTTTTTCAAGATAAAGTTAAAAAGTAACTTGAGATACACTATATTGCACATTACTCTAAGGAATTATGCATATTAATATTTCGTTATTTTATTAATCTAACTATTTAAATTTTTAATAAGCATAATAATAGCTAATATTTTAGAAAGTCAATTTTTCGTATCAAAACAAATGCTTTTTGAAAATAAGAGAACAAAGAGCTCATTTCTAATTTAAATTTTGTAACAATTTTTAAGATGCTTATTAACATCAAATTATTAATATCCTTGCAAAATATTGATTAGCATCAATATTATTATTATGGCAATTACTTTTCAGCTTAAATGTATGATATTTTTTTTTAATTCTATTTATGACTGCGTTTTATGAGTGATGTTGACGCGTAGTTTATAGAATTGGGTATACACCTACTCATATAAAATTCATATCGAAGTATTTAAGCATTTAAGATACAACTCATATCATGTACGCCTTTGTTACTCATTGTTAGTTATGTATTCACGCACCACAGACACTTTGTTTTAATTACAAATTATTTGATTATTATATATGTTTATTATGTTACCTAGCAATTTTAAACATTCC
>NW_011627352.1:1255211-1274559 GCF_000204515.1 Acromyrmex echinatior | reverse complement strand
TGTCAATATATGGACACGTGTTTCATATATATATATATATATATATATATATTTGTTAAGATGTTTATTTTAATAAATATAGTTGACAACTTGCCGTTTCACTGTTAATGTAAAAGGAATTATACTTTATAACAAAGTTGCTAAAAGCAAATGCGGTAGAAAGAACTTTAATGATGTCTTCTGTAGAACATGTTGAACTAACAATTGTTGTAAGCTGTAAATAATATTAGGTGTTGGAATTAATTCGTAGCGTTTTACAAGTGATGGGAAGTACTTTCATTAATGTATTTTTTAATGCTCATGTGAAATAAATAACATTCTTTCATTAAAAAACGCTACGAATTAATTCCAACACCTAATAATTTTTTTAAAAGAAAAAACGTTATTCATATTTTAACCTATTTTAATGCAACTATAAATCATTTTTACCACTTTTTATCAAGTCGTATAATTGGATTTCGCGAGTTAATTTTTATTTGACTCCAATAATAAAGTGCTAACGTAAAGTATAAATATTTCAATTTATTTCAAAGGGAGCAATTTGATTACATATCAAATTGACATTAATGAACTAAATTGCACTATTAATGAAAAATTGCGATTTTAATAATGGATTTGGACCAGGAAGTAACCCGCGAAACGTATGACTTCTGTATGGAAAATTCGAAAATTGTGAAATCTTCAAAAATGTTAAATTGTATAATTATAATTTTCAAAATTTCGTACTAATCTAATTATGTAATTATTTGCAATAGAAATCGACATATAATATTTTATTACTCGCACGTACAACTATATTTACACGGAAAAAACATAGCTGAAAACTTCACTGATTCAGTAAATCTACAGTCGTAATATACAGACGTAATATAGTCAATATTCTATATTAAAATATCAAAGTTGACAGCTGAATAACATTAGAGATTTGTTATCAAATTTTTTTCATTATCGATGTTGAATTCGCGCAGTAAATTATAGGTTTGCTGTACCACCCAATTAATTTTTTTTCCGTGTATATGCGTATATGTACTTGCTCAGACTTTTTTTATACGTATAAAGGATAAGATCTTACTAATATTTGCGCTAATTTTTTATATTTAATTGCTTATTTGGTATATGTCAAGACAATTCATATTTCCAGAAAAAAATCAATTATCAAATATCAATTCTTAAATTCAGCATATTTGCTATAGTAAATAAATTCTAGATCTAATATAATATTAGAATCAAAATCTTCATACCTGAAATATAATGCAAGTTATAAGGATGCTAAATATACATATTATTTGCAATCCAACAAATTTTGATTTTTTATAAGGCCACAAACCAATTATCAACAAAAGAGTTCGATTAAGACTGAAATATCTGTCCACAATACTGATCATGTCTCAACTAACTCTGAAATGCTTTTAACGGAATTGAAGTGAACTAAGTTGCGCTTATCCCCACCATTTAGTTGATTGATGATAAATGTTTTTAATATTTTTTTCTTCTAATGTATGAAATGTTTCACAATTTAAGACAATTTCAGTATTTCAACCAATTTCGCTAAATTGTTGAAATTTACATAAATTTTAGAAAATTTTTTGAATTTTCAATGATATATGTACCGTGAAATGTGCAATAAAATACTGATGTAATATTAAAACTCTCCCAATTTAATACTATTATACTTTTTTAAAATTTACGTTATATATTTTTAACATATTATTTACGTTATACGTATATAGTGTAGAATAAATAAATTCGCGTAATTATCAATAAGTACGAGATGTGTATACCGACTATTTTATGAACGTAATTTATATTCTTTTGTTCTTTTTTAGTATTTACTTCATTCTCTATGAAAAAGGAGATATCTTCAAATATGAGGTTATATCTAATTGTAAATAACGGATGGAGAGTCTTTCCAAAATGGACACATTGTATTTGCTATTATAAGCATGCGTTTCTTTTGACTTTATTTTATTAGTTTATTTTTTATATTTAACTTCTTTCTTTATTCTAAAAGATCAATTAAAATAAATCACTTTACATAAATTATTGTTAATGATATAAATTTTTAAAGTTTTCTTTATTAATTATATATCCAAGGTGCAAAATACAGAATCTAACAGGAAAATCAATTTTCATTCAACAAGAAAAAATCTGGTATATGATATTTATATATGTTATATTATAAAATGGAGATATAAATAAATAAAAGAAAAATCTTTTTGTTTCTGTAAATTAAAGTTAAAGGTATATTGAGAATAAAGAAAAATAAATATGGGATCACGATTTAATACGGCTGATTTTATCATTTGTTGCATTAATATTACAATATACAATATAAATATACAATAAATGAACTTTAAATAATAATAAATATTAATTAGCGAGTGAGAGCATTTATAGTGCAGTATTTGAGCGGAATACATAAAATATATTCACAATAATTTTACTTACTTGTAGATTCAATATTCTTGGACGTTTCAGTTTACTTTAAACCATCATCAGGAATATAATACGTAATTTTCAAAATATTTCAATCTATGGTTCATCTCCAACATATGCTTCAACAAGAAAATTATATTTTGTATGTACAGAATCATTGTTATGATTCCGGCTCATTATTATCGTATCATTGAATTTTTAACCGTTTTTGGCAGAATTGCAGGAATGATTATTTGCAGACATTGTAAATAAAATATAACATTTGGCGAATAAGACCATCAGACAATAGCCTTGGTTTTAAAATCATAATTAGATGCCGATGTGATCAAATACTAATTAATTGCTTTCATTATAAATGCTTACGAAATCAATCTTACAATAGTTAGTATTTGTTATGAGATTATTAAGCATTGCTAGAGAAACCATAAACATCTTTTGTGAGCTTATGGATCTCGGCCAAGGCTTAACCTTGATTGCGTACAAAAATGCTATGAAAAAGTTCATGCCGTCTCAAATGCATGCAAAAATATGCAATTTAAAATGATAGATCCAATATGAAGTAAATGTATTCGGAATGGTGATTTATTATTATTCATCCTGTATCACATGGAGGTATCACCTTATTATAATAAAGGGATCTCTAAATCACTGTTCTATATAAATTTAGTATTCATTGCCATTGGATCTGTTATTTTCAATTCAACAATTGTGATTACAGTATAAGAATTCAGAGTTTCCAAAACCACCAAATATCAATTTTCATGTATCTACGGATTTTCAAAAATTCTTGTCCTTCATATTGGATCCGCCATATTGAATTTTTTATTACAGATTTGAAATCAATGATTAAAAAAGACTACACAACATGCGCCCGTATTTGGTGGCTATGTGTCTGACTCGAAAAAATATCGTGCATTGTAGGTGACGCGTAAGCTACTTTGGCGCTTTATATTCAATAACTTCTGAACAAATGGTCAGAAATTAGTTTCTTAAAAAGGAATTTAAAGTGGAAACATGCAGCTATAAGAACAAATTGTCAGATATTTTTTACGATTTTTTTTTGAATTATTTGATTTTATAACTTAAAGTTTGTCATTTTTTTCTGGTTTTTCATGATTTTTTCAAGGAGTTTTTAATTTTGATTTGCATAAAACATTTTTATAAACATCGAAAAAATATTTTTTATATTGTTGGAACGTTCCTAAATTAAATGTCGCAAAACAGACTTCGATATCATTTTTCGTTTAGCCGGAAAAAATTAATAAATAAGTTACTTCCGAAAAAAACTGTTTTTGCGATTATAAAAAAAAAGAAATAGACGGAAATGGAAAAAAACGGACAACGTAGTAGTTTTCAGCGCATCAAAATCTTGTAGACACATCTTTTAAAGTTCAAAGCAGAAGACCCACCATAAATTTTGTTGGCTTGTGTAATCGATTCAATGTGGAAATGTAACAGATGTTTCCTTTTCATAGAATACCATACACGCAAAAAATATAAAATGTATATTACGCAAACATATTATTAGTTCGTCAGTTTTCAGTGTTCAGTCATATGTTTCATTATAATATATATATATATTTGTACGTTATACATACGATCTGCTGGGGTATAAATGTTTTAAAAGTATCACACGTAAAAATTATTATATAATAACAATGTTGTGTAACATTAATGTATAATAATTCTATAATTAATGTACTATATATATATTTCCTATATTAAATTAAATAAACGTTGCCTATATTAAATTAAATAATGTTTTATAAAATATGTAATTGTACAGGTCTAAATATCAAACAGAAGATTATAAAATAGTAATATTAAAATAATATCGATTCTGAAGGTACAACATTAAAAAACAAAGTAAATAATATATATGTGTGTGTTTGTAGTATTAAATTAATCTAAGGATTTACAAGGCATAACGTGGAATATTAATTAAAAAAGAAAGCTAATACACACGTAAAATTAAGTCACTACTCAATTTATTTTATTCTGTCTTAATATGTAAATTATTAAAGTGCAATGCAAATATGTATATTAGTTAATCTTTTCTTCACATTAAGTATTATTATAAAATATTTCTTCTTCTATCCTTCATTTATACATTATTTATGTTAATGATTTTGCTTTTTAAAGAGATATTGCAAACGTCTTTTATTTATTTCTATTATAATACAAATACTATTATAATACAAATTATAATATATTGTTATGATTGCATTGAATACATAACAACGAAGTAAGAAACGGATGCATTTATTAACTGTAAAAAATGTTTGCTTTCATTTTATGCTATTATATTATATAAAAAATATATTTTTAATACTATAGTAAAGGATATAAAATATATGTATATTTTGTGTACCGTGGCAAAACATTCTAAGGACGCTACAAACAATCCACCGACTTTCAGGTGAAAACTTTTACTACCTCTTTGCAGCAGGATCAGTATTAGCCTTTGTATGAATAAAGGAGTTACATACCACTGAACCTTGTATCTAAAATTAATGATGATTTAAAAAATGTGAAATAAGATCATTTACATGATGCTTTTTCATCATGTATACATATATGTGCCATGTACTATATTAATACTTCAAAATTTAATTATAAATATGTTTCACTTTTTTATTAATAATTTAGGAGCCAATTTTGTAACACTTAACGACTGTAATTGTAGCGTTACAGTTGTTAAAAGTTACAGAATAGGCTTCTAAATTTTTTTCATAATATGTAACAATATAAAACAATTATATTACTTACGCAGTGACAAATATATAATTATTATGATCTATAATTTGCTGTCCGACCAAATTGCATATAAACATATATACCAAACAAAAAGATGTAATTGCGAAACATTGTAAAAGTTCTCCAGTATTATATTCGAATAATACAATCTGAAAGATCTAGTAAACAAATGTATTATTGGCTGCATTCAACAGAGAGAACTAATCAGTTAGCGTTTAGTGATTTTTTTAATATGATTGGTTCTTGCCTTTAGTTCTTCACTGGATCTAAGTGTAAAGACTAATTATATTGAAGAATCACTAACTGATTAGTTTTTCTGCTGAACGCAGCCATTCAGATTAAATTGAGAGAACATACTATTAGGTGTACAAATAAGTTTCCGCCGTTTTTAATCAAAAATTAAGCATTTATTATGAAAGAACGATACATAATGTTTTATTGAAAGTATTGTCCAACGCTAACTACTTTTTCCCATCTTTCTGGTAGCATACGGATACAGTCCAATTCCGCGTCTTCGTACACTTTCGGCCTTCCGCTACGTTCTTTGTCTTCGACGTCAAATTCACCGTTCTTAAATTTTTGAAACCATTCACGACAACTTCTCTCACTTAAGGCAGCCTCACCATATGCTTCTACAAGCAATCGATGAGTCTCAGCTGCAGATTTCTTCAAATTAAAGAAGTAAATCGCAAAGTTCTCGCAAATGATGCTTATTCGGCTCAAAACTCGGCATTTTCGCACAAAAAAAATATATGATGCTGATACAAAATCGCTAGTATTTCAAGATTGTTGTTGACAGATGTCCAACCTTACGATATAATGTTTTACATCAGACAATTTTAACCATAGCTTGCTAGTGGCGCCGTCTTTTGTCAAACGGCGGAAACTTATTTGTACATCTAATATAAACATAATTTATAAATTTGCGATAGAATTTAGCACAACATTTATCTATTATAAATTAATGCATTAAGCTATTAATATATTAAGCTTTTCATAAATAGAAAATTATAATATAAATTTTAATAATAATTGCTATATATATGAAATATATATGAAATATTTCTTATTATTATGTATATTATATTTTAAATAAATATTACAATAATTTATAAATTAATTTAAACATACCAAAAACTTGATTTATATTATCATAAACTATGTGTGAAGAATTTCTGGCATTAAAATTAAGTTACATTTTATTTTTCACATAATCATTTTTTTTTATTTTATATTTAAAGCTTATATTTTAATAATTTAAAAATCCGGATTTGAAAATAAAAAAATTGTGTCAACAAATATATGTCAATTATACCTTAAAATCCAAATTTAAATAAACTTTCCTTTCAATAAATTGTTACCCTCAAAATATTAATCTAATTTCGATCAATATATATTGTTAGAAAAAGACATTAAGATTATTAATCTAAAGCAACATAACGAAATAATATGCAAATCATTAACATTTGTTAAAAGACGACACGCACTCGAAAAATATTTAGGCTTATAGAAAAAACTCCAAATACTATTAAAAACATGTACGAGGTTTGAAATCTGGATACAATATAGTTGGAGAATCTAAAAACAAACGTAAGTTATTACGAATGTTGTATAATTATTACAGATATGTAGATACTTACGTCATAGATTTTCGATGAATATCTACAACACGAATTAGATCTTTATAAATTAAAATCTCTTTCTGCGTATTAAGATCTTTTAACGTACAAATATGTATAGCTTTCTTGATACGATAACTGTAAATAATATAATAACTATCTGATATCTATATCAAGAAGCAAAAATAATTTTAAAGAAATACGAGAAAAAATTGGCTTGTTGTAGCTCTTGATAATATGAAAAAAATTTAACTCTTAATAATATAATTTAATAAAATAATTTTTATAAGTGCACGCGTTGCGCATTTATTATTAATCTAGTTCTATAGTAATACATATCTATGCACAAACACTTGTGTTGTATAAGCTTATTTGTAATATTAAACCCGGACAGCTAAAAATTTTTAATAACATTAAAATATAAATATAAATATGAACTACTTCTCACTATTAGATTTTACCCATTAAAATTTTACTTTCAAAGTAAAACTATAAAGCAATTTTAGATACATTATATTGCACATTACTGTAAGGAATCATGCACGATAAGATTTCGTTATTTTAATAAATTAAATTATTTAAACTATTAATTCTAAATATATTAATAACTGAATATTTTATAAAGTAAACTTTTCATATCAAAACAAATGCTTTTTACAAATGGAGAACTCATTCCTAATTTGAGTCCATTTCTAATTTAAATTTTGTAAGAATTTTTACGATGTTAATATCAAATTATTGATATTTTCCTATGATGTTGATTAGCAACAATATTATTATTACAGCAGGTTGCCTTTCAATTTAAATGTATGATATTTTTACTCTAGTTCTATTTATGACTGCGTTTCATGACTGAAAATGATATTGGCGCGTAGTTTACAGAATTGAGTATATACCTACTCATAAAATTCACACCGAAATATTGTATTTAAGTACTTAAAATACAATTCATACCATGTATGCGTTTGTTACTTATTATTAGTCGTATATTCACGCAGTGACACTTTGTTAAATTATTTAATTATTATTTATTTATCATGTTACCTAGCAATTTTGAACATTCCGCAGGCATGTTGAAAATAAGCAAGGAGCAATGACCCTGTCGCCACCAATGCTACGCTCCCTATATTAACAGTTGCATTTACGTGGAAAAATAATAAATAGAAATATTTTTCATCGATAAAATATTCGGTGCAGATCTGCAGGTGATATGATCGAGATACGTTTGTAGATAATACAATATCAATAAGTTCCAATAGGAAGGGACCCATTGATACAGGTATGCTACAAATTAGAAACACTACTCACAATTATGAAGTGTTAAATATAAAATATATTTTTCAATACTCCTTGTATATTATTATATTTAAAATAATATATATATAATATATTTAAAATAATATATATTTTAAAATATTTTATATGTTAATTTTTTTGAAGTTAAGTCAATGTATATGATGAACTTTATCAAAACTATTTTTATTTAAATCATTTTTCTCAAAAAAAATTTTTATGTGGTGAATTAAAATGGAAAATTCTACATATTTCTTCTATTAGATATAGAAAATTTTAAAGTAAATATTTGATACTATCATTTCATATTTCAAAGCAATACTTGCATTGTTGCAATCTCAATCTTGTTTCATAAAATTAAAACATTATATTATACTTAGGATTATGTACAGTTTAAATATTTTAATTATGCAACATTTTGGCCTGCATTTTTTATTCTTTGGTACATTTACATTCAAATGCTAATTTGTTTATTATAGAAAATAAGAAAAATATTTTTTAACCATAAACATTTTAATAAAAATTTTATTAAATATATATTTATTAAATAATTTCCATCATAAAAAGAAATAAAAAAATGTCTTACTTGTAAGCATAACCGTATACTGTTTTGCATTATTTCCATATTTATCTATAATAGCAATTTCGTTACTGTCTCTTAAATCATTGTAGACATGCTGAATTTGGTCCATTAATTCTTTTATCTATCTAATCAATAAATTTTTATACTAAATATCTTATTATTAATAAAATTTAAAAAAATTGATAAATAAATATTATATATATTTGATAAGATATTTATTTTAATAAATATAGTTAACAACTTGCCGTTTCATTATTAATATAAAAGGAATTATACTTTATAATATAACAGATTATAGGAAGTGCGACAGAAAGAATTTTAATGATGTCTTCTGTAGAACATGTTGAAGTCAAAATTATTGTAAGCTATAAATAGTAACTTTTTAAAAAGAAATGACAGAAAGATATTTACATTTTAATCTATTTTAATGTAATTAGTAAGTCATTTTTATCACTTTATATAACAATTTTTATCAAGTCGTACAATTAGGTTTCGCGAGTTAATTTTTATTTGAATTCAATATTAAAGTGCTAACGTTTCGTAAACATTGCAATTTATTTCAAGGCAACGTGTAACTTGATACTGTATCAAGTTGATATTGATGAAATAAATTACAATGTTAACAAAAAATTGATATTCTAATAATAGTTTTGGACAAGAGATAATCCGCCAAATGTGTGTGTGCATGACTTCTGTATAGAAAATTCTCGTGAAAGCCTCATAAATATTAAGTTATACAATTATAATTTTCAAAATTATGTACTAATATAATTATGTAACTATTTGCAATAGAAATCGACATATATAATATTTTATTACTAGAACGTACAACTGTATGTATACGCGTATACATGTACTTGCACAGACTTCTTTTATACGTATAAAGAATAAGATGTTACTATTATTTGCGCTAATTTTTTATATTTAATTGCTCATTTGACATATTACAAGTCAATATTTTCAGAGAAATATCAATTCTTAAAGTAATCAGCAAATTTGCAATTATAAATCAATTCTAGATCAAATATAATACTTGAATTAAAATTTTCATACCAGATGTATAATGCAAGTTATAAGGATGCTAAATATACATATTATTTGCAATCCAATAAATTTTGATTTTTTATAAGGCCACAAACCAACTATTAACAAAAGAGTTCGATTAAGATTGAAATATCTATCCACAATACTGATCATGTCTCAGCTAACTCTAAAATGCTTTTAACGGAATTGAAATGAATGAAGTTGAACTTATCCCCACCATTTAATTGATTGATTAAATGTTTTTAATATTTTTTTCTTCTAATTTATGAAATATTCCACAATTGAAGACAATTTAAGTAATTCAACCAATTTCGCTAAATTGTTAAAATTTACATAAATTTTAGAAAATTTTTTAAATTTTCAATGATATGTGTACCATGAAATGTGCAATAAAATACTGATGTAATATTAAAACGCTCGCAATTTAATACTGCTTTTTTAAAATATGTCGAGTTTAAGTGATCGATTCAGTTACGAACAAATTCAACAGATGTTCTTTTCTCGTAGAATACATCCATAAGAAAAACTATGAATGTAAAATTAGCGCAAGCGCTGTAGTTACTTTTTCAACGACGCGTATTCTCGTGTTTCATTCTAAAATACGCCCTTGTAAGTTATACTTGATTTTTTAGAGTCAGTACATTAACTTAAAAATACATATATAGCGTAGAATAATTTAATTCGCGTTATCAATAAGTGCAAGGGATGTACAGACCAATTTATAAATTGATATCCTTTCTTTCTTTTTTAGTATCTACTTAGTTCTCTGTGAAAAAGAAGATATCTTCAAATATGATGAAAATGTATCTAATTGTAAGTAGAGGTTGGAGAATCTTTTCAAAATAAACACAATAAAAGTGTACTTATTATAAGCATTCGTTTCTTTTGAATTTATTTTATTAGTATTTTTTAAATTTAACTTCTTTTATTGTAAAAGATCAATTAAATCATCTTATATAAATTATTGTTTATAATATATAGGGAAATTTTTAAAGTTCTCTTTATTAATTATATATCCGAGATACAAAATACATCTAACAAGAAAATCACCTCAATTTTCATTCAACAAAAAAAATCTGATATATGATATTTATATATGATATATCAGATTTTTTTTATATGATATAAAATGATATAAATAAATAAAGAAAAATCTTTTTATTTCTGTAAATTAAAGTTAAAGGCATATTGAGAATAAAGATAAATATGGGATCACGATTTAACACAGCTGATTTTATCATTTGTTACATTGTTAATACACATTACAATAAATGACCTTCAAACAATAATAAATATTAATTAGCGGGCAATGAGAGCATTTACAGTGCGGTGTTTTGAGCGCAATACATAAAATATATTCACAATAATTTTACATTACATGTTGATACAATATTCTTGGCCGTTTCAGTTTACTTTAAACCATCATCAAAATAGCATTTAATTTTCATAAGCAATATTCCAATCTGCCTATGTTGGAGACGATCTCTGCGTTTGAGGATGTGCATACTCCTACTTCTTAATTGAAAATGCTATTACTTTTTTTCGTTGTTAAATCAAGTGAATAACCAAATGATACGATAATGAAACAACAATATTAGTTGTATTGATTTTACATAGTTTCTCACTTTTTCTCCAACGCAGAGATCATCTCCAACATATGCGGAATATTGCTTACGAAAATTATATGGTATTGCTAATGATTAAAGTAATGGTTAATAGTTTAAAGTAAAAACCGAAATGTCCAAGAATATTGTATCATCAAGTAATGAAAAATTATTGTAAATATGTTTGATGTACTGCGCTCCAAATACCGTGTTGTAAATGCTCTCATTGCTCGCTAATTAATATTTATTATTGTTTGATTTTTAGAAGCTCATGAAATATAATTGTTTTTAAATAAACTTTAATTATATGCGAGACATGTCACGATCACGATATAAAATACATGTTTTTCCAATGCAATTTTTCGTATACACAGAAAGGGCATTGCAGCTTTACTCGAAAATAGAATAAAAAACTAATTTTTTTCTGCTAGTTAAAAATTATAGATATTTTTCGGCACATTTCCACTTGTCGCTGACGCATCATTTGTTACCGTATTCAAACTTTTGCCTTCAATATTCTTTATATTGCTAGCGTCGGATAACGTTTCAGGTACCTGTACGAAAAAAAATTAAAGTATTAGAAAATGGAATCGAGGAAAATTTATTATACAAAATTATCACATACTTTTACCTGACAAGGTAGATTGGGCAAAATAAATAAAGAGAATACTTATCTTCCTAATAGGCCACGAAAAAGAAGATTCGCAGGTAGTCAATTTATCGATAGATCCTATGGAAGGAATGAGTTCATCAGCAAGAAAATTATATTTTGCATGTACAGAGGTCATTGTTATGATTCCGATTCATTATTACCGTATCATTGAATTTTTAATTGTTTTTGGCAGAATTGGATGGTTATTTGCAGCATTGTAAACAAAATATAACATTTGGCGAATCAGACCATCGTGGCCTTCGTTTTAAAATCATAATTAGATGTGGTCAAACACCAATTAACTACGGTCCTTTCATTATAAATGTTTACGAAATCAATCTTAGAATAGTTAGTATTTGTTATGAGATTATTAAGCATTGCTAGAGAAGGCATAATCTTTTGAGAGCTTATTACCTCGACCAAAGCCTAAGCTGGTCTGTGAAAATGCTATGAAAAAGTTCATGCTGCGGCAAGTGCAGTATTTGATAATTTGTATAGAAAAATGATTGATGAAGAAAAAGAAAATACTAAGAATGGACAATCTTTATTAAATTTGAAAATGTCTGGCGACGGATCCTGGAAAACACGCGGCTTCTTTTTATTATTTGGTGTCACGAGGAAATTATATTGGCAAGTTAATAGATCATTGTAAAGAGCAATTATTGTCAATCATGTACGTATTGGAAAGTAAACATAATGCTGAAGATAATCTTCTCTGATACAAACAACATGGACAAAAATGTTAAAAACCATACCGACTCTTCGGGAAAAATACAGTGCACGATATTCTCTTGAGTCTGGCACGTAGCCACCGAATATAGGAGGATATTGTACAGATTCGAAATCAATGATTAAAAAAGCTACACAACATGCGCACGTATTTGATGGCTATGTGTCTGACTTGAAAAAATATCGCGCACTGTAGGTGACGCGCAAGCATTGGTGCTTTAAATTCAATAACTCCTGAACAAATGGTCGGAAATTAGTTTCTTAAAAAAGAATTTAAAGTGGAAACATACAGCTATAATAACAAATTGTCAGATATTTTTTAAATTATCGATTTTTTTTTTGAATTATTTGGTTTTATATTTCTGTCTTTTTTTCTGGTTTTTCATGATTTTTCCAAAGATTTTTTAATTTTGATTGCATAAAACATTTTTATAAACATCGAAAAAATATTTTTAATATTAGGTGTTGGAATTAATTCGTAGCGTTTTTTAATGAAAGAATGTTATTTATTTCACATGAGCATTAAAAAATACATTAATGAAAGTACTTCCCATCACTTGTAAAACGCTACGAATTAATTCCAACACCTAATATTATTGGAACGTTCCTAAGTTAAATGCCGCAAAAAAGACTTTGATATCATTTTTTGTTTAGGCGGAAAAAATTAATAAATAAGTTACTTCCGAAAAAAATTGTTTTTGCGATTATTAAAAAAATGGAGGGTAATGGAAAAAAATGGACAACGTAGTAGTTTTCAGCACGTCAAAATCCTGTAGACATATCTTTCAAAGTTCAAAGCAGAAGACCCACCATAAATTTTGTCGGCTTGTGTAATCGATTCAATGTGGAAATGTAACAGATGTTCCCTTTACATAGAATACCACTCACGCAAAAAATATAAAGTGAATGTTACGCAAACATATTATTAGTTCGTCAATTTTCAGTGTTCATTCATATGTTTCATTTTAATGTATATATATTTGTACATTATACATATGATCTGCTGGGGTATAAATGTTTTAAAAGTATCACACGTAAACATTATTGTACAATAACAATGTTGTGTAATATTAATGTATAATAATTATATAATTAATGTATTTATATTTCTATTTTTTTTAATGCATTTTATATATATATATATATACATATATATATTTATATCTTACGTTGCCTATATTAAAATAAATAATATTTTATAAAATATGAAATAGGTCTGAATATCAAACAGAAGATCATAAAATAATATTAAAATAATATCGATTTTCAAGATACAACATTAAAAAATAAAATAAATAATATATATGTGTGTGTAGTATTAAATTAATCTAAGAATCTAAAAGATATTAAAGAGAATAATAATTATAAAAAGAAAGCTAATACGTAAAATTAAGTTATTACTCAATAAAATTAAGTCACTATTCAATCTATTTTTTATTCTGTCTTATTATGTAATTTATTTATTAAATATATGAAATACTTATTAAATATGAAAAAAAAGTAACGTGTAATATATATATTTATTGACTTTCTTCTTACATTAAATACTATTGTAAAATATTTTTTTTTCTTCGTCTTTCTTTTATAAATAGTTTATGTCAATATTTTTTGTTTTAGACACGAGATATATTGCAAGCTGTCTTTTATAATATACTGTTATAATCGCGTTGAATATATAATAGTAAAGTAAGAAATGGATGCATTTATTAACTGTAAAAAATTATGTTTGTTTTCATTTTATTGCATCATATAAAAAATATATTTTAATATTATAGTAAAGGACATAAAATATATATTTTGTGTACCGTAGTAAAACGTTCTAAGGACGCCACAAACAATCCACCGACTTTCAGGCCAAAACTTTTCATACCTCTTTGCAGTAGAATCAATATTAGCCTTTGTATGGGTAAAGGAGTTACGTACCATTGAACTTCATATCTAAAATTAATGATGATTTAAAAAATTTGAAGGAAAGAATATTTATATGATGTTACTTCATCATGTATACATATATGTGCCATGTACTACATTAATACATCAAAATTTAATTACTGATACTTTTCATTTCTTTATTAGTAATTTAAGGGCCAATTTTGTAACTTTTAACGACTGCATAATTATAGCGTTACACTCGTTAAGAATTACAGAATAAACCACTGAATTTTTTTTATAATATGCTACTATACACAAAATAATTATATTACTTACGCAGTGACAAATATGTAATTATTATGATCTATAATTTGCTGTCCGACCAAATTGGATACAAACATATATAGAAAACAGGCAAATATAATTATGCAAGATATCATAAGTTCTTCAGTATTATATTCGAATGATACAATCTGAAAGATCTAGTAAACGAATGTATTATTAAGATCAATTTCTAAATATACTATTAAATAAACGTAATTTGTTAATTTGTGATAGAATTTAACACAACATTTATCTACTATAAAAATTAATGTGTTAAGTATATATATTTTCATAAATAGAGTATTATAAATTTTAATTGTAATTGGTATATATATATATATGAAATATATCTTATTATTATATGTATATATATATATATAATTTTAAATAAATATTATTATACAACAAGTATAAGTTATAAGTTAATTTCAAGATGTACGAACTTGATGTTATATTATGAAAAATTAGAAACTATGTGTGAAATGAATTTCTAGCAAAATTAATAGTTATATCTTATTTTTCACATAATTATTTAATATTTAAAGCTGGTATTCTAATAATTCCAAAATCCTGATACGGATTTGGAAATAAAAAAATTATGTCAATAAATATATGTCGGTAATATCTCAAAATGACAAAATTTAAATTTAAATAATCTTTACATAAATTGTTACCCTTAAAATATTAATCTAATCTCTGTCAATATTGTTTGTTAGAAAGAGACCTTAAGAAAAAGACTTAATTTATTAATCTGAAGCAAAGTAATGAATTAATATGCAAATCATTAACATAGATTTGTAAATGACGAGACTCACTCGAAAAATATTTAGGCTCAAAGTAAGAACTCCAGTTACTATTAAAAACATGAACGAGATTTGAAATCTGGATATGAAATAGTAGGAGAATCTAAAAGCAAACGTAAGTTATTACGAATGTTATATATTTATTATACAATATATATAGATTACCATCGAATATATAGATTACTTACGTTATAGAATTTCGATGAATATCTACAGCACGAATTAGATCTTTATAAATCAATATCTCTTTCTGCGTATTAAGATTTTTTGATGTGTAAGTATGTATAGCTCTCTTGATACGATAACTGTGTAAATAATTTAATAATTGATAACTGTAGCAAGAAGTAAAAATACTCAATAATTTTAAAGAAATAAGAGGAAAAAATTAGCTTGTGTTATAGCGGTCAATAATATAATTTAATAAAATAATTTTTGTAAGTGTGTTCGCGTTACGCACTTATTATTGATCTGGTCCTATAGCGTAACATATTTGTGCACAAACTTATTGATGTAATAAGCTTATTTGTAATATTATATAATCCCGGACTGTTGAGAATTTCCAATAACATAAAATATAAACGTTAACTACTTTTCATGTATTTGATTTTATTCCATTTAAAATTTTTTTTTCAAGATAAAGTTAAAAAGTAACTTGAGATACACTATATTGCACATTACTCTAAGGAATTATGCATATTAATATTTCGTTATTTTATTAATCTAACTATTTAAATTTTTAATAAGCATAATAATAGCTAATATTTTAGAAAGTCAATTTTTCGTATCAAAACAAATGCTTTTTGAAAATAAGAGAACAAAGAGCTCATTTCTAATTTAAATTTTGTAACAATTTTTAAGATGCTTATTAACATCAAATTATTAATATCCTTGCAAAATATTGATTAGCATCAATATTATTATTATGGCAATTACTTTTCAGCTTAAATGTATGATATTTTTTTTTAATTCTATTTATGACTGCGTTTTATGAGTGATGTTGACGCGTAGTTTATAGAATTGGGTATACACCTACTCATATAAAATTCATATCGAAGTATTTAAGCATTTAAGATACAACTCATATCATGTACGCCTTTGTTACTCATTGTTAGTTATGTATTCACGCACCACAGACACTTTGTTTTAATTACAAATTATTTGATTATTATATATGTTTATTATGTTACCTAGCAATTTTAAACATTCCACAAACATGTTGAAGATATGCAATAAGCAATGATCCTGTCCCGCATATTACTACGCATCCTATAGTAAAAGTTGCATTTATATGGAAATACGGTAAATAGAAATATCTTTGTTGATCGATAAAATATTCGGTGGAGATCTGCAGATGATGTGATCGAGATACGTTTGTAGATAATACAATATCACTGAACTCCAACCATAGAGAGGTACTCATAAATACAGATAAGCTACAAATAAGAATTACTATTCACTATTATGAAGATTTGGTATTATTGTTTCACATTTCAAAACAATACTTCTATTATTGCAATATCAATCTTGTTTCTTAAAACTAAAATATTATACTTATGACTATATACAGTTGAAATATTTTATTTACAGTATTTTGGCATGCATTTTTATTCTTTGGTACATTTACATTCAAATGCTAATTTGATTTATTATATAAATTAAGATAAATATTTTTTAGTTGTAAAAATTTAATAAGAATTTCATTAAATAATTCCCAATATAAAAAAAAATGAAAAGATGTCTTACTTGTAAGCATAACCGTATACTGTTTTGCATTATTTCCATATTCTTCTGCAATAGCAATTTCGTTGCTATCTCTTAAATCGTTATAGACATGCTGAATTTTTTCCATTAAATTTTTTATCTATGCTATCAATAAGCTTTTATATATCTTATTGTTAGTTAAAATTTTAAAAATATTGAAGTTGCTAAAAGCAAATGCGGTAGAAAGAACTTTAATGATGACTTCTGTAGAACATGATGAAGTAAAAATTATTGTAACCTGTAAATAATAATTTAAAAAAAAAACATTCATATTTTAATCTATTTTAATGCAACTAAACCATTTTTACCAAGTCGTATAATTGAGTTTCGCGAGTTAATTTTTATTTGAATCCAATATTAAAGTGCTAACGTAAAGTATAAATATTGCAATTTATTTTAGAGCGAGGAGCAATTTGATTATATATCAAATTGACGTTAATGAACTAAATACAAATTTATGAAAAATTGGGATTTTAATAATGGATTTGGACCAGAAGGTAACCCGCGAAACATGACTTCTGTATGGAAAATTCGTAAATAGTGAAATCTTCAAAAATATTAAATTGTATAATTATAATTTTCAAAATTTCGTACTAATCTAATTATGTAACTATTTGCAATAGAAATCGACATATAATAACATTTTATTATTGGCACAACTATATTTACACGGAAAAAAACATTGCTGAAAACTTCACTGATTCAGTAAATCTACAGTCGTATTATACAGACGTAATATACAGTCAATTTTCTATGTTAAAATAGCAATGTTGACAGCTGAATAACATTAGAGATTTATTAAACCATCAAATTTTCTTAATTATCGATGTTGAATTCGCGCAGTAAATTATAGGTTTGCTGTACCACCCAGTTAATTTTTTTTCCGTGTATATGCGTATATGTACTTGCTCAGACTTTTTTTATACGTATAAAGGATAAGATCTTACTAATATTTGCGCTAATTTTTTATATTTAATTGCTTATTTGGTATATGTCAAGACAATTCATATTTCCAGAAAAAAATCAATTATCAAATATCAATTCTTAAATTCAACATATTTGCTATAGTAAATAAATTCTAGATCTAATATAATATTAGAATGAAAATCTTCATACCTGAAATATAATGCAAGTTATAAGGATGCTAAATATACCTATTATTTGCAATCCAACAAATTTTGATTTTTTATAAGGCCACAAACCAATTATCAACAAAAGAGTTCGATTAAGACTGAAATATCTGTCCACAATACTGATCATGTCTCAACTAACTCTGAAATGCTTTTAACGGAATTGAAGTGAACTAAGTTGCGCTTATCCCCACCATTTAGTTGATTGATGATAAATGTTTTTAATATTTTTTTCTTCTAATGTATGAAATGTTTCACAATTTAAGACAATTTCAGTATTTCAACCAATTTCGCTAAATTGTTGAAATTTACATAAATTTTAGAAAATTTTTTGAATTTTCAATGATATATGTACCGTGAAATGTGCAATAAAATACTGATGTAATATTAAAACTCTCCCAATTTAATACTATTATACTTTTTTAAAATATGTCACGTTTAAGCGATCGATTCAGCGAACGAACAAATTCAACAGATGTTCTTGTCTCGTAGAATAACATCCATAAGAACAACTATTGCTGTAAAACTAGCGCAAGCGCTGTAGTTACTTTTTCAACGACGCGTATTCTCGTTTCATTCTAAAATACGCCTTTGTAAGTTATACTTGATTTTCAGATTCACTATAATCAACTTTAAAATACAGTAAATTAATTATAAAATTATTGGTCCGTATTTTTATACTTCACTTTTAACAATAAAAGCGCGTATATATTAGGTGTTGGAATTAATTCGTAGCGTTTT
>NW_011627352.1:1203073-1254783 GCF_000204515.1 Acromyrmex echinatior | reverse complement strand
TAGGATTTTAATAATGGATTTGGACCAGAAGGTAACCCGCGAAACATGACTTCTGTATGGAAAATTCGTAAATAGTGAAATCTTCAAAAATATTAAATTGTATAATTATAATTTTCAAAATTTCGTACTAATCTAATTATGTAACTATTTGCAATAGAAATCGACATATAATAACATTTTATTATTGGCACAACTATATTTACACGGAAAAAAACATTGCTGAAAACTTCACTGATTCAGTAAATCTACAGTCGTATTATACAGACGTAATATACAGTCAATTTTCTATGTTAAAATAGCAATGTTGACAGCTGAATAACATTAGAGATTTATTAAACCATCAAATTTTCTTAATTATCGATGTTGAATTCTCGTAGCAAATTATAGGTTTGCTGTACCATCCAATTAATTTTTTTTCCGTGTATATGCGTATATGTACTTGCTCAGACTTTTTTTATACGTATAAAGGATAAGATCTTACTAATATTTGCGCTAATTTTTTATATTTAATTGCTTATTTGGTATATGTCAAGACAATTCATATTTCCAGAAAAAAATCAATTATCAAATATCAATTCTTAAATTCAACATATTTGCTATAGTAAATAAATTCTAGATCTAATATAATATTAGAATGAAAATCTTCATACCTGAAATATAATGCAAGTTATAAGGATGCTAAATATACATATTATTTGCAATCCAACAAATTTTGATTTTTTATAAGGCCACAAACCAATTATCAACAAAAGAGTTCGATTAAGACTGAAATATCTGTCCACAATACTGATCATGTCTCAACTAACTCTGAAATGCTTTTAACGGAATTGAAGTGAACTAAGTTGCGCTTATCCCCACCATTTAGTTGATTGATGATAAATGTTTTTAATATTTTTTTCTTCTAATGTATGAAATGTTTCACAATTTAAGACAATTTCAGTATTTCAACCAATTTCGCTAAATTGTTGAAATTTACATAAATTTTAGTCGTAGAATAACATCCATAAGAAAAACTATTGCTGTAAAACTAGCGCAAGCGCTGTAGTTACTTTTTCAACGACGCGTATTCTCGTTTCATTCTAAAATACGCCTTTGTAAGTTATACTTGATTTTCAGATTCACTATAATCAACTTTAAAATACAGTAAATTAATTATAAAATTATTGGTCCGTATTTTTATACTTCACTTTTAACAATAAAAGCGCGTATATATTAGGTGTTGGAATTAATTCGTAGCGTTTTTTAATGAAAGAATGTTATTTATTTCACATGAGCATTAAAAAATACATTAATGAAAGTACTTCCCATCACTTGTAAAACGCTACGAATTAATTCCAACACCTAATATATTTACGTTATATATTTTTAACATATTATTTACGTTATACGTATATAGTGTAGAATAAATAAATTCGCGTAATTATCAATAAGTACGAGATGTGTATACCGACTATTTTATGAACGTAATTTATATTCTTTTGTTCTTTTTTAGTATTTACTTCATTCTCTATGAAAAAGGAGATATCTTCAAATATGAGGTTATATCTAATTGTAAATAACGGATGGAGAGTCTTTCCAAAATGGACACATTGTATTTGCTATTATAAGCATGCGTTTCTTTTGACTTTATTTTATTAGTATTTTTTAAAATTCAATTTCCTTTTATTTTGAAAGATCAATTAAAATAAATCACCTTGTTATAAGTTATTGTTTATGATATATGCGAAAATTTTTGAAGTTTTCTTTATTAATTATATATCCGAGATACAAAATACAGGATTTAACAGAAAAATCACATCAATTCAACAAGAAAAAAATCTGATATATGGTATTTGTATATGATATAAAATTAAGGTATAAATAAATAAAAGAAAAATCTTTTTATTTTCTTTACATTAAAATTGAAGATATATTGAGAATAAAGATCAATATGGGGTCACGATTTAATACAGCTTATTTTATCATTTGCTGGATTAATATTAGTACGATACATGTATCTTAATTACATTCGGGACATCATGGTCACGATATAAAATACATTGTTTTCGATGCATTTTTATATACTGAGAGGGGATTGCAGCTTTGTTTGCTTGAAAATAAATATTATAATAATTAATTTTTTTCTGTAAGTAAAAAATTATAGATGTTTTACGAAACATTTTCATTTGTGGCTGACGCATCATTTTTGACCATATTTGAACTTTCACTTTCAGTATTTTTGATATTGTTAGCATTGGATAACGATTCAGGTACCTACGAAAAAAATTAAAATATTAGAAAATGGAATCGAGGATAATTTATCTACACATACTTTTACCTGATGAGGTAGATTGGGTAAGGTGCATGGTAATCTACAACTAGGTAAAACATCTGGCATGGGTGGAGGAACCGGTGCTTCACCATAAGTATTATGAAGCTCTTCCAATCTTGTGCAGAGAGCAGTACCACGTTTACTTGTAGCGTTCATTTTTTTCATAAGCCAATCAGCCTGTTCCTCCAAACGTTTTAATCGATCGGCTCGTGTCGCCAAAACTTCTTCTGGAGTTCGAGATTTAATTGTAGTTGTTTCTTTTTGCACGCTTACCCTGTTTTCCTGCAGCTCGTCTTTAGATACTGATGTAGATGCCATAGAACTAACGTTGGCCGTAGGAAATTCTCGGACCGTATCCAAACTCGAAGAAGAATCCACGGAAACGTTGTCAGAATCTACGATGTTGTCTATTAATTTGGAAGATCTTTGATCTTTGATATCTTCTATCGACTCTTCTTCTTGACTTGACATCGCTGACGAGGAAGACCAAACGTTTGACGAGGAAGTAATACAATTATCCGTAAAACTTTCCATTTCTGTCACGGCTGTACCAAAGATTGGAGTGAGAAAACGATTAGACGGGCCCATGATTAAGGGATTGCTGAACTGCACGCTTTTTATTGACGAGGATGCTGCATTAGATGCAGGAAGGGGTCCAATGGAAAAGACGGACATCGTGTTGATTGTATTCGTAACATTAGTGCTGGGTGTATGAGAAACGGTCGATGACGGAATACTTTGGGATTTTATTGTCTCACTGTCATTGTCTTCATCACGTTGCCTTGATGAATTTCTGGATGACAATTCAAATAATTCATTATTAGACACTATTGAAGGCAGATCGATAATCATAGTTGTTTGTTTTAATATCTTCACATCGGGTGACGAATATCGAGATTCGATGGTTGAAGATTGCGTATTTTCGTTGCATAAATCTGTTCTAGAAATTATCGTTTGATCAATTTTTGTGTCGTCATTAGTTTCAAGGATTGGATTATCACATAAATCTTCGAAAGATGTCATATTCTCCCGCGAAGTCAAAACATTCTCGCCTTCTTCATGGTCAATTTTTATAAGATTTTGTATAACGTTGGTAAGAGCTTGATCCAAAGGATCCAGAATCTCTTGCATTCCTTCCATAACGCTCTGTTCAAAATTGTATAAATTAAATCATCAATAAAATAAATATTTAAATACAATTTGCTGCAGTTTTGCTTACATCAGTTTCCGTTATGTTAATAAGTTCCGGATCAATATGCACGATTTCTGTCTCGTCTAATTCCGCTTCAGTCTCCGGAGTTGGCGTGCGTTGTTCCAAAGTCACCGAGGAACCAGTCTTTGATTCTGACAGTTCAGTATCTGTCGGTTGTTCGGATTCTGTATCTGGCGTCGGCGCTCTAGGACTCTCCTGCATCAATTCGAGCAATAATATTTTATCTTAGAATAATGAAGAATTATAAAATTTATATAAATAATTAGTAAAAAAAACCTTTCGTGTCCGTCTGCGCGGTCCGTGTCTGATTCGTCCCTCAATCACTTCTTCTTCTTCGTCAGTATCGTCACCTCTCTCATCACTGAAACCGCTTTCAGCGCTATATAGAATAATTGAAATATGAGTCAAGAATTGCAGAACAATTTTCGTATTAAATAATAAAACGTAGCAGTTCTATAATTCTCTCTTTAGTTCCTCTACTATTTCTACAATGGAACACTAAAATATCTTACATAGTTTCGAGACAATCTGTTAAAAGAAGAGTACTATTTCTAGTACTACTTAGTTTCTAATAACTAATGATAAAATTCATAAATATTAATATTAATTAAAATAAAAATATTTTAAAGTCTGTTAAAAAAAATAAAATAAATTTTTAATATTTCTAATTCTTGTTATTTATATAAAGCCATCTTATTTATATTACTATTGAGTTAAAACAGTGACATATATAATACAGTTTTAAATAAATGACCTATTAAAAGAGTCATGGACAGCTAAAGCTTTCCGTGCAGCGAATTCGCGACGTAAGTTTCTCCATTCTCGTTCAGTATTCGTGTTTTTTTGTCTAGCCGATTCCCATTTTTCTCTGCAGTATTCTAACTCCTGTTTCAACTCCTGCAACATTTTTCTCTTCTCCTGCAACTCGTATCTTAATATCTCTTCATGCGTATGCAACTGCTGATGCTGCGCTTGCATCCGGCCGACGATATTCCATGTTTTGGCCAATTCGACCGACACCATAGAAAGTCTCTTCTCCTAGATATTGAAAAAAACAATGATAAATTTTGTATGATATCATATCGCACATAAAAGACTTCGAACATTTACCTGTTCGCCCAGTTTACTTTCCAAATGAGTGTTCAGCTGCTTCATGCGATTCATCTCCTTCTCCAAATGTTTCTTCTCCAGAATTAATTCTTTCAAACGAATGTACGTTTTACTCACGGATATTACCAATCTTGGACCGGCCGGAGTGTCCACAGACTTGTAGCAGCTGTTTGGATCTGAACAAGATGCAACGGATACGCTCGGAGAGGTCACCGCGTGGCAACTAAGTAATTCCAATAAAACACGCCACACCTACAACGTAATTTGACAATTATTTTAACAAAGACAATCTATATATTAAGCTCTTTAAATGAAAGCATGCAATCATATAATTGTCAATATTACTGTGACACGGTATTTAAATTAGCATTTACAAATATACAGAAATTATATTAAGAATGAATTATTATTTTTAACCTTCGGTAAATTATGGGCGATATCTTCTTCTTGGAGATCATCTTCCTTCCTATCAACTTCGCCAATATTTTCTATACTATTTTCTTCATTTACGTGTTTCTGGGATGTTTTACCGCCTTCGACTTGTTCAATCAAATCTAAAAGAAGTTTAGGAAGAGCAGCTGCTTCGGTGCTTTCTTCTCTGGCTATGTCACTTATAAGATCGTGATTCTCCTATAGCGTTAAAGTCAAATTAATCATTATTACTATTTTTGTCATTTACACATTCTCTTTTTCATGAAACTTATTTTAAACTTTAAAATAAATATTTAAAATATTTAAAATAAAGTTATATATAATATTAGTCACATTTCTTAGTTATAAATTATAAATAATGAATCAGCGCATTGCAATACCTGTAGCAACTGAGTTAACCGATCAAGATCCATGTCCGCAGAGGAAGCTCCGAGCAGCATCTGCGTGAATAATCCATTAATGAGAGACATCTGATTCTGAAGATCTCTGCAATCTGCCTTGGTTAATCCTAATTGCGATTCTAAGTTTGTGATTTCCGAGTCTTGAGCATCGACCTGGTGCGTGTAACATAACATAAGAATCTCAAACAATTAAAATAAAATAGAAACGGTAACACCTTAATACCTTGTCTTCGGCTCTTTTAAGTTCCTCTTCTAAATTTTCCGATTTCTTTAAAGCGTATTCCATTTTCTGTTTCACATCCACCAGCTCCCTAGTTGCGGAGTCTTTCAACTCGGTCAAGACCCTCAATCTTTCGTTGTAAAGATTTTTTAAAGCGTTTATATTCTCCAACTGTCGATCGCATTCGATTCCCACATCATCTTGAATTTCTAAGAAACTCCTATCACCCAATCTAACCAGTAGTTGAGCTAGATAGTTCTTCAACTCGTTGGTCTGACGTTCTCGCGCAATGAGAGACGTGCGTGCCTTGTTGGTTACTTCTGTCAAACAACGAATACGTTGTCCGTGACGCTCTGGATCGGTTTCCAGATGGTAACGAAAGTCATCCACCTTCTCAATTTGATATCGCACGTCATTTCTTAGCTCATCAGATACCTGAAACAAACCTATGTTTGTGTATTTATTTATGGATTTTAAGTGAATAAAATGTATGGCGATCACAAACTTTTAGGATACGCGTCAATCGTTGCGCTTCCGCGCGTTTTAAGGCTTTCTCGTTTTCATCGTGCTTGCGTTCTTCTTGTTCTCTCATCGTAGTCTTTACAAAATCGCCATTCGCGGGATCAAGATCTTGTGGATCTCGATAGACGGAACGTAACTGAGCTAACATGCTCGACGTTTCGGAATGAGCCTTTTTCTCAGTATCCAATTCTCTTCTAAGTCTTTCCATCTCGGATGAGACTGCCGCGATAGCCCTATGTCTAGCTTCTCTTTTCAGAGTTAATTCCTTTCTAAACTCGTCCAAACTAGAACCGGCATGATTCGGATTCGATGTATTTTCTGATATATCATCTATTGAGTCGACATCTACAGCATGTAAACATCTAATTATATTTCGCGAACAATAAAAGAACAATACAATAGAAATTAAGAGATAATATAAAATATACCAATATCTTCTTTTGAAACAACATCATCTTCGTTTCTTCTTTCAGTCTTCATAGTTTCTTTCAGTCTTTGAATCTCCTGCAAAGCGTCTTCAAGAGCCTTAATCTGTTTCTTTTTATCCAAAAGTTCATCGGACAATTGTGTCCGCAATTCTGATATCTTTTGGCTTTCCACATTCTTAATCTGTTCAGTATCGAGCAGTGATTTTTGTAAGTTCTCTTCCAAAATTGAAATTCTCGCATCGGCAGTGTCTTTTTCCGATTGAAAGATATTGATCTCTTTTAGCAATCTCTCGATTTCTTTTTTAGCGTAGTCTAAGTGTTTCGTCAGTTCGTTGTATTGTTGCCTGTTTTCATGCAAATTAGCTTCTACAGTTACGTATCGCGTTTCCAATTCCTAAAAAAAAAGATAATTTTTGTTATACAATTTAAATATTTATTTGTTTTGTTTTAATGTAACCTTTTACATCATGTGTTAATATTTTGATGTAATTCCTTACAGAAATCTAATAACCGATTCAAAATTGAAAGAAAGTAATTAATTACTTATTTTAAGTATTAAAAACATTGTTCAATGTTTTTAATACTCCAAATAATAATATTTCTTTCAATAATAAATTAGACACTATTAGATTTTCTGCAAGGGACGTCTTACTGAGCGTAGCAAAAGGGTATGGAAACAATCAAGACACGTCATTTTTCCAAATTAAAAAATCTCAGAACATTGTACCTTGTAATCTACGCTTAATTTTTCTACTAAATTTTTTTCATCCGTCAAATTGTACAGCAATCTTTCGTTCGCACTCTGAAATTTCAGTCGATCCGCTTTTAATTTCTCAACTTCTTCGGACAATTTAAATATTTCTTTGTCTTTCATAAATATTTCTTCACTCGCTGAATTTCTTATCGGATCTTGTGCGTCATTTCTCAATCTTGTGCGTCTTCTGCGCACTTTATCTAAATCTACGCTCAGAGAACATGATTTTTCGTCTAATATATACGTAGGAATATTCACGGAATCATCGGAATAAGCACCACAGTATATATGAAAGTCCGTTTCCTTGTTGGCAGTGCCTTGATGATCGCTAAAATCGTCAGATTCACCAATGACATCCATCACAATGTGATTTGATCGTTGCTCTGACGATTCACAACGCGATTCCGTGGAGCTCGAATAAGAATTCTCGTTCTTCGTATCTTGTGTTTTTAGCAAATCCTCCGATCTTTCCGTTCTGGAGCACAATTTATTATCTTCTTGCAAGTATTGATGTTTGCACTGTTCAAAAGAACTCGTTGCCAGCAATTCTTCTAGTCTAAGAACACGCTGCTCTAATCTTCGTATTTCTTCATTTTCAATGGTTTCATCGTACAGTTTTTTCCGAGGGATGTCCCCGCATATTTCCAGATTCTCTGTTGAAATCTTTTGCTTCCGGTTCTCTCTATCCTTCGACAATTCTAAATATAATGTTTCCATGCGCGCTAGCGTTGCACTATGCGTACTGGCTAATTGATGATTGGCCATGGCCAGCTGCGAAATAATTCGCGAAAGCTCGACGATTTCATTATTCTGTTGACACATTGGGTGATCGTAATTATCGGCGGACTGCCAACCTGTCATTTGCGCAGCACACGTTAACTGCAATATAAATAAGCAGTTTGTAATTTTGGATTGTAATTCGTTAAAAACTTGAGAATGTGTGTCAAATCATTAATTGTCCCAAAAAATTGCTTCTTTGCAAAATTCGATCAATATCGATCAAGGTACGTTTTGAAAATTTAATTGCACGAAGAGCACAACACATGCATCACAATGATGAATCACGCGATTTCAAACAAAGAAGATAAAGGAAACAAAGAAATCTTTAATTTTTTTTTCTTATCGTCAAGATTTATTTTACCAAATATTAATACGTGATTAAAATTTCACGTAGGCTTACGTTTTCGGAAGAAAAAAATTTCACCGGTGCTTTTAAAAGATAATGGTCCGCTCTCGACGATTCGCAATAGTATACTGGCATAAAACACAATGTTCCCGCGAATCGACTGAGAATAAGCACGTGATCGCGACCGATGACTGTGAAGACAGTGCTTTTCGTGACTGTGAGTCAGCGTATTCTCCCGAAAACACAGATTGGAGAAGAGCCAGCTTGTCGCTAACAGAGGAGCCGACTTTCACGAGACAAAACGCGCGATTTTTCTCCGGTAAAACACAGGTGCGACTTGGCGATGGCAATGCCCGAGTTTAATTTAGCTGCCATCGCATACAAGCAAACAGTTCACGTGACTGCAGTCATATAGCAGTTGGTAGCATTATATTATATATCTCTATGTCAATCGCTGAAAAGTATATTTGCCAGGTCCGTCGCTTCTTACAATTAGTAGAAATAATGTGAAAAATATTGAACGAAAAATTTAACAGAGGAAAAAGAAAGAAGAGCAATGGTTTACCAGAGTTTCGCGTTTAGGAGGCAGTATATTCGATAGGCTGGGTGCCATTGACCTCTGATCCCAGAATTCGTTAGTATCCAACGTAGCGTAGGGGCTTGGATCCTGTGCCAAAGTATCAAATAAATTCATAAAATTTCTCTTTCTTTCTCTCTTTCTATTTATCTCTTCAAATATATACGCTCTTTGCAATAAAATCTCACTCCAAGAGAGTAAAAATACAACAATTCCCGAAAAAAGTGAAAATATTTCACTTTTTATTAAAAAAAGATGAATGATCTTCATTTCTTTCTTTTTAGAATGAAATCTCACTTTTTTTGGAAGTTTTACTACTTTAAAGTGAAATTTCATTCTAAAAAGAGTGGATATTGTCACTTTTTTTCAAGGGTGGTTGTGTTTTCATTTTTTCAGAGCGAGATTTCACTGTAAGAAATTTTGAGAGTGCATACTTTTTTACACAACGTACTTGTGATCGTGACTGATCCTTGTCTTTGTAAATGCTTGTTCCGACGTACATTCTTTGTCTTCCATCGTTCGTGGGACAAGCATCTTCCGGATACAAAGTTCCTACCTCATGTTCGCTCGTAGAGATTAAAGCCGGCGGACCACTATTGCTACTTGATGCTCCCATTATTTGAACCTTTCACTTACTACGCATGAAAAATGTATGGAGAGTTTTTGATTGTTTTTTTTTTTGTAAATTTTATTATGTTAGCATGATGTTATTCGTTTTCCCAGTAATGAAATAAATGATCGCTTCTTCAGGTAGCAAACTTTGTCGTTATTTTGCTAAAAAAAAAAAAATGATATTTCTTTCCTTTGAAGTGAAAAGTCACTCTAAAAAGAGTGAAAATTGTCACTCTCTATCAAGAAGTGAAGATGGTTGTATTTTCATTTTCTTGGAATGAGATTTCACTGCAAGAAATTTAGAGGGTAACGATGCATATGTGTATAATTGCAAGAACAAAAAGTTTGGATTGTGTCAGCTATTATTTTTAGAAACTAGTTCGATCTAAATTGTACTCCGACTCTCTGAAGACTAAGTAGGGTAAAAAGAACTAGATTAGTAGGGTAAAAATAGAAATACAGTCGATTTAACGCTTCTAATTACGATGCGAGGATATAATAAATAATCTTTTGACAAATATTGTACAAATATAATAGTATGCAATATGTTTATACATACCATAGAAAGATTTGCCATAGAAAGATTAAATAAGGTTTGCGTAAATAAGATTTGATATATTAAATAGATCAAATTAGGTGACAACGTTTAACAACAAAAATGTGTTTTTTTCACGAAGGTGACAGTCGCACAGGTGAGTGTTTTCGAATACAGTGAGTCAGAATCCAAGTAAAAAATCGCTCACCAATGATCAATTGAAAAATCGTGAAATTCGAGGTTTCAGCTTCTCCGAGGGTCAACGACGATTCTGTCTGACTGCTGTCGTCGTTGCTAGCGGGCACCGACTCGCATCTCTAAAAATACCGTTTCGAAAGACCGCCTGCGCAAAGCCGACGATACATCTTCGCATCGAATTCGTGCGCAGAAGCATTGCTTCAGACTTCCGCGCGTATTTCTCACCCTAATCGCAAGAAAACAAATTCATGTCAAGAAAGATTTTCTGACGAATATATTCGAACAGATATTGCGTAGTTCCAATTTCGTATCGTTATAAAGGATGATGTTTTATATAGCTTCACAATTGATTCTTCAAACTTTTATTTTAACGTAAAATATACAAAATTTAAAAGAAATACCTAAAAATAAATATTCTACAAATTAAATAAAAATATTTAATTAATATAGATTAAAAAAGTAATCTTGTTATTTTATTTTTAATAAAGTAATGCATAGACGATCGCAACGTGAATTATTGTCGTCACAAGCTCTATCTTGAGATGCAGCTCTAACAGTTAACAGAATAAACAACTATTTTAAGGTGCTTTCAAGTCTTCAGATAGTAATTACTCTTGGGAAAATGTAAACGTCCTAACAATAGCTCCGCATGTATTCTTTAGGTAGATTTTTGAACTGTTTGTCCCTGCTATCGCCGTGTTTAACATTATATGTATATCTAACATAACAATTAAAAGCATTTATTTAGTCAAATACATTTTTATTTTTATTTTTTTTTCTATCGCACTTCGTCTTGAAAAAGAATCGGAATACGGTTTAAATTAAACTTCATTTCAAAAATTTTTATTTTTAATAACAACCACATCTAAAATTTTTGTTAACTTTACATTTGTATATTAATATTCAATTTTGATAATCTAAGATATATGAAGTTATATTCACTATTAACATATTAAGAAAATAATAGCATTTTAATTTGAAATTTTTACAACAAATCAAATATTAATCTTTTTTTTACCTTTGATTTTCTAAATGAGAGAAATTTCTTCTTAAACATTAGAAATAAAATCTGAAATAAATAAAATGAATATAAAACAAAATTTCTTTAAACATTAGAAATAAAATTTGAAAATATATAAATATAAAACAAACTAATTGGAATAAATAATATGCGAAGATCGAAGAGTTATATTTATTTAACGATGAAAATAAATGTGATAATAAATAGCCTCGCTAACAAATTGACCAACTGCAGATAAAGTAATGTTCTATAACGTCCATCAGACTTAACTGATACATCATTTCTGTAGATAAAGATGTTACGTTCTTAAATTCTATTCAGAGTCGACATTCGCTAAAATATTTAGATACATTATCGATAAGATATGTAATTTCGTGATAAAGTTACTGAAAAGCAGAAATGTATCTAGGTAACGCATCGTACAAGAGTCGTTATAAAAATGTTGTCCTGACATCTCCTTTTGTTCTTTCTGTTGTGCATTTCGGGTCACGAATGGAACAAATTAAATGAGAATTCATTATAAAATTCATACCTTCATAAAACTTTTAGAGAGTGAATCTCATTTTGAAGAATGAATCTCACTTTTAAATTGAAAACTCAACATTCTTTTTCAAGACTGGCTCAATTTTCACTCTTTAGAGTGAGACTCCACTCCAAAGAATTTAGAGAGTTTACGTTTAATAAAAAATAAATTCCAACCTACAGACGTGGAGTTTTCGCTGATAGTTTCAGTCATGAGTCGCGAATCATATATGAACTCCGTATATCATTATCTCACACCCCAAAGCTGAACCTCTATGATTACAATGTGGTGCTTATAGTGTTGCATTACAGGTGTAATCCATGCTTTGTTGTATTATACTTTCTTATCCCCCTAATATTCTTGAAACATTTATAATGTCTAGATACACCGCGTTCGACCCGGCAGAATGACTTAACTCCAGCTGGAAATGCATGCACACAACAATACTCTGCTCCAATGTGGAGGAGCGCGGCCGCGCTCGCGCGTTTCACTGTGCCGCACTGCCGCCAGCCGTGTACCGATCGGCTTTGGTCTGACAAGGCCGGACGCGCCGCGCGTCCGTCAGTCAGCGTTCGCGCACGAATGCGACGGTACGGTCGTCGGTCGTCGTGGCGGGTTTTTACTCGGCGCCGCGCTCACGGGTGCTCCAGCACGAGAGAGCAGAGCTGACGTTTCTACGTGAAGCGAGAAGAGAAAGTGGTTCCGTTCCTCTATCTCTCATAAATGCTACTTTTAATATAGATAATAAATTTGCTTAATTAAAATCGGTCACCTGTTAGCGGTGCATCTTTTAATATATGTGTTTTATTCACATACATTTAATTTATAAAAGTAAAGTATATTTATATAATGCGTCAGACTTGGATGAAGGATGAAGGAAGACGAAAATTATAAACAAACTTATGAAAATATTAAATTTTTTTAAATTTTGCATCTTGGTACTTTTATATTTTGTTTTGTTATAATAGCTTGCAGAGATATAATATAGCGAAGATTAATCTCCTCTCTCTCTCTCTCTCTCTCTCTCTCTCTCTCTCTCTTCCTCTCTTTCTTTCTCTCTCTCTCTCTCTCCCTCTCTTTTCTTTTTTTTTCGCACACTTTCTCTCCCTTGATCTTTTTACTTTTCTCTCGCATTCTCGCAAGTCTGCACCAGGCGTTTCGCTGGGCATCCGTGCAACCGCTGGGGTTGTGACCTGCTTCCGCTCTATCCTCGCAGGCGGTCCGACAGGCGGACGAGCACCCGCAGGTGAGAGGCGCGAGGTGCGAGATACGCGCGTACTCCGCATCGCCGAGACGGATGCGGAGGACCATCGTCATGCGACGGATTTCCTCCGCCTCGATGCGACACGACCGATTTTTGGCGCGTATACGACATTGCGGCGCATCAAGTCTCGGGAGAATCGGATGTTCGGCAGATCGAAGTCTCGAACGTCCTTCCGGAGTGTTTTAAGCATCCGGCGAGGATGGCCATTTCCAGTCACACGACTCCGCGGAAAGCGTTACATGCTTGGAATAACACGCAATTAACATTCCATTGCTAGATCGCGCTATTGTGATACATGCGCGGTCCATGTCAAAGGGTTAAGCGATTACTGTGTGAGCCGATTACGCGATGTTGTTGAACAACAACAGGAAAGATATACGGTCGAAACGATTATCAGTCAATTACGTCGGAAATTTAATGAGATACGAACGTTATCTGATAAAGATATAAATGGGCTGATTGTGAGACCACGTTCACCAAATTTAATTCTCTCACGCGATCATCGTAGCACGACGAGGATTGCGCGCCTTTTAAGATACAAACACGTACAACCCCGTACAACACGCTCTATTCGAAGAATATTCTGGGGATATTCCGAACGAACGTTCTCAGAATATCCTCTAGACATCTTTAGGACATTCCTTGAAGATTTGTGCTGTAAGGAACATTACACCTGGATCGTTTTGTCCCTTTATCTCGGGAAATCTCAGATATCGCAGAGGAACGTTCAAGGAGCGTGGCCTCACGGCAACAAAAAAGTTCAAAGCAACCTAACGAGAAGCAGGAGGGAGACAGAGACATCCGCACTATCCGCAGATGTATCCGCGAACGTTATCCCAGATATCTGACTTAAGAGAAATCCAATCGCGCATGGATCGTTTCTGCCAGCGGTAGAGAATTTTGCGCGAAAACTCTCCTCTTCGTTACGGAAGGTCGAGAAGTCGATGCTCATCGACTACCCGTGGCAAGCGGCGTAGCGCGGCGCGGCGCGGTGCGCCGCGACCTTGATCGCGCACATCGGCTGCTCGGTGCCAGTGTGCCACCGGTATAGAGGTACGCACGGCCTGCGCGTCGACGTCGATAATTCGCGCGCGGCATACATTCTCTCCGCGTGTCCTCGTACTCGACGTACCCCGCGCCTCTCTGCCGCTGGAGCGTTCTTTCAGAAAGAAAGAAATCGCGCGAGCGGAGAATTATTTCGGAAACGAGTCTTTCGTCGCGTTCGATAGGCCTCGCTGGCGTTCCATTTCACGTTTCGCGACGAAAACCGGATGGATCGTCGATAAGACGCAATTAGTTTTTGAGAGGAAGAATTACTGACCGCAACAATCATATAGTCGGTGTACTGTGATGACCTTTCTTTTGTATTTGTATCATAGATATGCAATAACTTCCTTGAAATATCAATCTAAACTTGATGTAATGCTCTACCTGCGAGTAGTTCTCTAAACACTCAAATCAATATACGATTTCAATTGGCTAAATATTTTTCGGAATCTCTATATATAAATTATTTTTAATAAGGTGCATTGTTTAAGTCAAACTTATCAATTAAGAATAAAGACGAAACATGTGATCTTTGCTCACTTATTAGAAATTTATTTTAATATAAATGTAATGTTATTATATAATATTTCTAGACCACAACATTGTGGTAAACGTCATATCTAATCGTGAAAAGTAAAAAATAATACACATACGACGCATGAAATCTCCATTTCAAAGAACTGATAATCTTGTCGAGAGCTTAGCATTAACATTTTAAACAGTGCACATGTCACTTTGCAATTCTAAAATAATTATTTACATATTAAATGCATGACGCAATAAAGTTTGTTAGGTCAAACATGTGAGAGTGTAACTCGTGTTATACATTTACTATTTAAATCTTATTATATAATTCAATTCAAAGTAATTGCTCCCGAAAATTGTTCTCAATATACTTTAAAAGACTCTAAATGAATCATAATTATAATTTATCCTCGTTTTCGAGATACCCCGACTATCGATGGATCGTGCCCGTCGTATCTATCGTAATAGAGGTCGCATATCGATAATGTAGGTCATGCATTTTCGGCCTTGCACATTTGGCATCTGTATGTCGATTGGTTCACCCGTCCCTGTGGACCGATTCGGCTGCTGTTCCAGGAGATCTATTGTTCTATCTATATAGTTCTTGACGAACTCTAATACGAAACAACTGTCAACTTGCGGTTGACAGTTCAATTCATTTTGTAAAGAGCAATTGTCTTGAAATCACTGACCTGTGTCTTCGCTATTTTTCGTTAAATAAATAAAATTGTTATTTTTATTCGCGTAGATAGAATGTACATTTTTTCTTAGACAATTAAAACGCAAAAATCTCAGCAAAAACGTTTAATACGTTGATTGTTAAAGATTGCAGAATTATATTTAATTATATATCATCTCGGATATCAAAAGTTGTATTTTTCAAGCATCCTTTTTTAAGATTTTCTTTAGATAGACATTTATCTGATATAGGAGTATGAAACGATAAATTTCTGCTAATATTTTTCACGAATTCATTACGTCAGCTGTAGATAACATTAGATTACGTACATTTTATTTATATAATATACGTTATTTAATATTCTCTACTAAAATTCGATATCCATTCGCTTCTAATAGGGATTCAATTTAGGTCATATGTTCGTTCATATAATTGCGTGTCATCGCAGGGTTCTTCGATTCAACGTATATTGTTGATAATTCGATGCATCAATTTAATTCGAACACTTGAGAATAGCAGAACGGTCATCTCTTATTACATCACATCCGTTATTCGTATTTCTACGCACGGTCATTGCTCGAACACTTTCGTGACGCTCGATTGGTTTATTGTGTCGGGTTATCGCTTTTTATGCTGTTCGACACAGCTCGATCCTTGTGTTTTATACTATTCATTGTTTTTTACTCCATCATTCTTCGCCTATCGATCGCTTTACGAAATGTATTTGTTAATTATATTATTGTTAGAACGATAAATTTATCTTATTTTGCTTTGCTTGTAAAGCACTTAAAGAGATAATTACAAGGATCCGACAATTACAAACATAATGCGCAGTTTCTGAGTCCAACGTCGAAATATGATATACAGCTTTTTTAACTTTCAGTGTTGCGATAAAGTTTATGAAAAATAAAAGCCAAAGATAAAAGAACCGTCATACAAGAAAATACGTGTAAGAAAAATAATTGCTCTTTCATAAAGGTAACACTATTTTTATTTCTTTCAATGTAAAATGCGCTTGAATTGTTGATCCAATTGTTGACACATTAATGATAATAATACAAAAAGAAACTACTTTGTCCAAGTATTTAAAATTTTAGTTAGATACAGATTTTTGAAAATAATTTTATTGAACTATCAAAACAATTATATAGGAAACACGTGTATGATGAGTATTACTGCAAAAAGTTTTTATGTTTTAACAATTAGTTTGAACGTCCTATATTTTGATAGTTCAATAAAATTATTTTTAAATCTGTATCTAGCAAATTAAATTTTTAACTATTTCAACAAAATTGTTCTTTCCATGTGTACATCATTGCAAACGTTATGAATTTTTAGGATTATTTTAGGATTATATAATGCATTAATATTTATTTCTATCTTAACAAAACTTAAAAATACATGAATATGTATGTATTCGTTATAAATAAAAAGTAGATTTTAATATTGGACAAAGTTAATGATATATATAATACATATAAGTATAATGACATATAAAATTATCAGTTTTGATTGAAGTGCAGGATATTTTTCGATATTGAGAAGCTCGGTTAAAATTATTATATACGAAGAAATATTAAAAGTCTTTAACATAATCTTTCACAATTTCTTGCAACTTCTTAAACAATGCTTTTCGTAGGCGCTGGTAGATATTTTGAGATGATGCAGGATATGTTTTTTTTAACAGCTTCTCCGCTTGCTTAATAACAAGTTGTCTTTCAGGATAAATCGACAAATAGAAGAATCAATCTGAATGTTATGCCAGAACGTGACTTGTTTTCGAAAGCATCGCGTCGAAATTTTACGAATCGTAATTTTGCGCTTCTTTCAAAACAAATGGAAGAAAATCAATTGTACGATCCCCAGTGAAAATGGACGTGACAATCAATTATATACAGCTATTAATCGAAAAACAGGATTTTGTGCCATATTTCATAAAACCATTCTATTGAATTGTGATTTGTGAAGACAGTAACGTATTTCAGTACGAAAATATTAAAAAATACGAAAAATTTATATTTTTTTAGTTTTAACTATAATTTCCACTGTAATGAAAGGCCTTTTAAAAACTTCTTTCGTAATTAGTTCTAAAAAAACCGACATAGAACAAATTATTTGTAAATGACTGCGGCTTATTCACCGATAGTCGAGAGCTTAGCAAGAAAAACAGCTCATTGTATGATATAATACACCAAATATGTCATTGCCAATGTGTGTCGAACGTCATCATGTGATACATCGTTGGCGTTTGCTGTCTGGCATCTGTTTCAACCAGAAACATCTTTCAAAAATGTCAAGAAAGAGAAGAATGAAATTCCTGATTCAAGTGAGAACGTAAACTCTTGTTTAGACGACAATGGCATAGTCGGAAGTATGAGATTCTGATGTTAATTACGATGACTATCCGAATTAAAAATAGTTCGAATTGTTATAATGAATTCAGATAAATCTTACTAATATTTAATAATAATTAATTCGATCGGTCATTTTTTTTCGCAAGTATGGATAAAATATTAGACAAAAGAATGTTGTGAATATTTATCTTGCGTCATTTACTGAGTCATTGTGGCACTTTTGTTTCTCGTACTTACAAAGTCACGTAGTTATAGTTAGATAAGCTTCATACCAATTTCATCATATCACGTTAAGAATCAACCATGTAATTACGAGATATACGAGCAAATAAACGTGATACGATAGTCGATACACGTACAGAGTATCTCAACTATATGTGATTCAAAATTTAGAGACTTAAAGAGACTCTATATTTTGAAGAAATTAATAACAGACACACTTTTTTTAGATATAATTTTTTGTATTCAATTATCCTAATATATCAGCAAAATTTTAAATAAAAAGGATTTCTTTTGTATTTATTCAAGAATTTGTTTCACCGAAAAAAATGTTACACACAGATGGAAAATTTGTTAAATTTAACACATTTTATTTATCCGAAACAGGCCACCCAAATTTTTATGTTAATTTAAGATAAGATATGTATGTTGGAAAGTAAATATTATATAAAAAATTAACTCAAATATTGATACAACTTGAAAAAACTGTAAAATTGATAAAAAAATGTTGAATATTAATTAACATTAATTAATTTAACAAAAAATGTTTAAATAATACAATCACATTAAATTAACATTCAAAAATGTATCAAAAATTTAAAACAAGAAATTCAACAAAAACTTGTTTTAACATAAATACATAAATATTTTTTTACTGTGCACTGTATATATGTGATAGAATATGGAATTTTTCAACGAACACTTTAGACAACTAATAGCGTAGATAAAGCGAACGCAATTCTTTTCTCTATAATCAGTGTTGAGTGTTTTTAGCGTAAGAGTAACAAACTTTATCTCGGTACGTATCGAAGAGGAATCACTGTGAATACCGGCAACTTTTATCAATGTGTAAATTGAAAGGGGATCAGACGAATGTTATCTAACCGAATCTACCACTCCTTCGAAAGATAACCGGACGCTAATAAACTATTAATAAACTTGAAATGGTTTATGCATTTTGATATAGATATACCTGCTCTGACATTTTGATGGATAGCATTCGCCCGATTATAGTTTTTAGTTTCTGTCATAATAAACTACAGCGTCAAAAATGAGAAATTATGCTCTCTAAATCTTTTGGAGTGAAAATTGAGCCAGTCTAAAAAGGAATAAAAATTTTTCACTCTCAAACAAGAGTGGCAGATTTTCACTCTTTTTTTTTTAGAATAAGATTTCTTTTGAAATCACTCCAAAGTAAAATCCATTTCTTTTTTGGGAGTGAGACTTCACTCCTTGGAGTGACTTTTACTTAAAAAGAAATATATCTCCTAAAGAGTGAAAATTACCTTCTTGTTTAAGAGTGAAAATATTTTCACTCTTCTTTCAAAACTAGTTCAATTCTCAGTCTTTTGAATTTTGAAGTGAGATTTTATTTCGAAAGATTTAGTGTATATTTAAAATATGAATATTTTTCTGCACTAATGCAAAATCTTCAATTATTTCGTGTACGATGATTTGTACCCGATGAAATAAATTTATAGAATACACTAAAGGTTCTCGTTTCGTGTGCATTAATAGATAGCCATAAATCTTGATTATCCGTGATAAGATTCATTTTCGCTGGAAATGTAGGACACATATAGATTAAATTATACGTTCATTAAAGAGGACAAGAGGGATGCTTTCAGTATATTTTATCAATTTATACTGTCGAACGTGAATGCAAACGGTACGAAAAGAAATTAATTTATCTGCGCATGTGATACGATAAAAAAAAATTACACGCGATTTATTATCTGTTGCTTCTGATTTCAAGATTAAATGTAACTGCAGTAAAGGACCATCAATTTTAATTATTTGTTTCCAATAAATTATTATGTTATATTTGCTTATTTTTTTCGTATCAAATGATCATTTAGTTTAAACAAGAATAATTTGAACACCTTTGTGAAAATAACTATGCCGATTACATCGATTTATTATTTAACTCTTTTTTTGAGCTCTTTCACTTCGCTGGCGACTATACGCGCACAAAGGATTCGTTTGGAAGCCCCTCGTGTTACGAAATACATGTAACACTGAACTAGAAAAGGCTTCAAAGGTGCATCGGTGCGTTCTTTCGATCGTTCGATGTGCCCAACTGCAAAATCGAAGCTCGTATACGAAACCGTTATTAAACTATCTCAATATCGGCGATAGTGACTTTTGCATTGCACCGTTTTGTCGTAAGCTGACACATTACTTATGTATGATGTGCTTCGAATCTATTTCTGAAGCTGAATTTATCGAACGGCTTTGACCCTCTTCGTGCTCGACAATGTTATCGGCCGCTATGAAATTATTAGACGTAAGGTCGTTAAACGCACAAACCCCGCTCGCTTCCGTAACTTTGCAACTTTATGCGCCTTCGTGCATTGTAACGTGTGCACTTCGCTGCTCTAATGTAATAAAACATTTTCAAATAATGAGATAACAAATAGTATAATTGTCGATTATCCGCCATTGTTTTAATTAAAATTAATGATATTTCATTGATATTAATACTAAATAGAGAGATAGTAACCCGTTTAACCGGGACTGTTCGCGCGTTTCCATTAAAGAGCATAAAACTGCGTCATCTCTAAATTTTACTGTCTAAAGATATCTCGAGTATCGAATTGGGGCATCGATATAAGACTACGATATTCAAATCTGTCGATTTCTGATTCCTGTTCAGAATCGGATGATACGACGAATGAGACGACGGACATACTAGTGGTAAAAGCGAGTGTTCGGCTCGCGGAGTATCGATTGATCGGTCAGCCGTATGCGAGGCTGTTTATAGTTAGATAAGAGAGCTGACGTAGCTGATATTACGTAAATAGTGAATTATCCTGTGGACTTAACTCTCTCATTCTTAATATAATTACATATACGTGATCAATGGATTCATCAATCATTTCACAATTGAAATTGAAATCTTCTTTTTGAAAACGTGGGATTCAACATGGCTTACATTATTATATTAATAAAAGTACTAAATTTTAATATATATTTATTTAAATGGTACTAATATTTATTAGATGTAAACATATATTTATTTAGTATAAGAACCATTAATTTGATTTAACTATCATTTTTTTACTTAAGTCTTAAGACTTAATTTTAATATGTAAATTTATCTTGAGTCCCAAGGCTATCACTTTAAATGTTTTATCGCAGTTACTTGTTATTCGTTCTTTATCATAATTGATTATTTTATTATTGGACAAGCTATTAAATATGAAGCTCTTGCTATTTGTTCATGCACTGTACAAATTCTGCGACGATTAATATATTACATTAAAACAATGTATTACATTCTAGATCGAATCATATAAGCAAAGTCTCAACTTTTTAATATGTAGATCTAACTTTTGTATCGATGATGAAAAATAGGATTGATACTTTTTAAACAACAAAGCGATATAATATGGGAATATCTTAATATGTTGGTTCAGTATTGGCACTTTTTATATCACATGATTAATTTTTTTTTAATTTAATTCTTTCACTGGAAAAATGTTTAATTAATATTATTTAAAAACATATTTTATTAAAATTTAGTAATTGTTTTCTTTTTACATACAAATCGAGTGCTCATTGAATTTCTATATCATTTACAAGTTTAGTTTTTCGATTTACGATATAAATCTCGTAGTTTGAATTCGAATTTCAAATGTATGCATTTTCATGAAACAATATTTTTATTTCTCTCGTTTCTAAAATAAATAAAGATATTTTCCTACTGAGAATTTTATAAACATTTTATCTTCAAGAAATTTGTGGTAACCTTTCTTTTTAAATTTGAGTTTCATCTGAGTTATCAGTAGATTTCTAATAAATAATGATTTTTTTCGTTTATTACTTTCTTTTTGTATTTTATTACCTCGTTGCTTTTATTACTTTTATCTTTGATCATTAAATAAACTCGCTTTATCCGAATTATAGCTAGATTTTGAATAAATGATGATAATATGTAGATTCAATATTCAACTCAGTTTATCGCGACCACTTTGGCTCTTTAACAGGACGAAGGCACAAATGTTTCATAATAACCGCATCATTTTACTGCTCCGAGATATAAATACGAGCGGTGGTTTTTTTATATCGATATGGATTGGTGGAACTCCCTTACTGCTGCGAGTAAATGTGAATTATTCTGGCTATTGTATCGAGGTCGACGGTCCTGTTCGTTAATGGATTTGCAGAACGCTTAAGATCCGCTTGAGGCCAGACGGCGCCAGTCTCCCAGCTTTTCGCCATTATCGGCAGCATACATCCTGCTATCTGCATGCATAGCTCCAAACAATTCAACCCAAAGCACCAACGAACAAAGCAACGAAAACAAAAGAACGTAATAAATTATGAGAAGGAAGCGATAAGTGTAGAATAAATTTCCGCAGTATATAGCATTATAAAACATTATTAGTATTATCAGTATTAGAGTTATTAGAATTATTATGTAGAGCAAAGATGGAAGGTACTTTCGTATAATAGGAACTCTAACTATCCAACTTAAGCCTATTAGAAGTTGGTTAAGTTACTCAAATGCGATGATTTAACGAACTCCCTAAAGCGACTTTGACCAAACTTCGATTAACTTTATCGTCAATTGATACAACTGATGAAACTGTTTGCGACAAAATTTCGATAATATATAATTTATCCTCTCTAATTTAATATTTCTTTCTTACGTCAAACGATAAAAAAATAATACTTCTATTCATATCGATGAAGAAAACTACTAGAAAACTATTATAATAAACATTATTTAAGCTAATCAGAAGTTTGATCAAAATATCAAATTATCAGTAATGCGTGACTATGTCCTGGTATCGATTTGTGTAACTATATTTTTATAAATTACGAGCATTACAAATGCATTCCTCCATTTTTGCTCCTATAATTCTAACGGACGACAAGATAACAGAGCAGTTAGAAACAGCGTTCGATCGCGCAAGAATTTGCATTAAAATATAACATACAATTCCGTATCAGATATTGCGTGTACGTTAGACAATAATTTATTATCTAATATCTTTTTATTTTATACCTTTTTGCAAAAAGTACAGAGAGATAGTAAGATGCGTCCACGAAATGAGTCTGTCAGAAGCTAAACCGATTAATATCGCTTTTTATAAATTTCTCAATTTTACTGGCAAGGCCACATATTTATAATTTATTTCCTCTATCTTTTATAGAATTGAATTCGTATCTTCTGAAAGGATCAATTGTTCTAATATACGATTATCTTGTATTTTCGAAACACGCTCGATCGGAGCTGCGTCCTTGGTTGAGCTTCGTTCTCTCCTTGCCCGTGATGCGCGGCCCACATTTTTATCGACGGAACTTTATTTATTTTTAGAAATATACGATGGAATACCGAACTAACACGACACTTTCGTTACGAGAATCGAATGAACACGCGTTCAAAATAGTTCAAATAACATAGTCTAAAGTATCACCGCGTTTTTATATAGAATACCTCGATTATTGATCTCTGACGATGGAAACTTTTAATGAAACATCCTAAAAATTTCAGCTAAAGAAAATAACTGAAAAATCTTTCTCGTTGGAGAATCCCAAGTTCTTAAAATAACAATAAGTTTTATATTATTTATATTATCACATTAAATAAACTTTATCACATTAATTATAAACTTTAAGCATACATTTAAATATTCTCTTATTAAATAATATTATTTACGAAATGTAATGCATAAATTTCGTATTGATTATCAAATATTAGTCAGCTGAGCTGTTATACGTACTCTTTCCGGGTCAATGACCGCGCCGCGTATGACGCACGTCAGGCAGAGAAATGGTAGAAATGAGGTGAGGTTAGGCTTGAAACAGCTGATAGGAAAACAAAGGGACGCTACTCCGTTTTTCGTCGGGGTACAGACATAGTACGTATAATCGTTCTAGCGTATGGTACGATTTTCAGCTGGATGAGGCTGATGGAACCGTTGGGTATCGCCCAGGACATCGTGGAGCCGACAGTATTAAAACGATGGGCTGATTATCCCAACCAGCATCGTTACACGGACTACTCTGATTCTGTTCGGGAGACAGCGCATCATGCCATAAGTCCCTTTCCTTATCAACCATCGCTTAACAACAAGCTCGCGCTATGGTGAGATTTTAGACACGAAATTTAAAATTTCTCATTAAAGTATTTTTCCAATTATTGTAGAGTACTTTATCGAGTTAATAATAAAAACTATACGATACGTTAATGCTCCATAAACTGTTACAGGACTGGAGATATCTCAATATTACAAGTAGATGCGGTCGTAAATCCTACGAACGAGACAATGGATGATAATAGTACTACGTGCCAAAAAATATTTAGTCGAGCCGGTTCTGCACTCAAGATAGAAATATTTAATGAAATAAAAGGTGTATTTCAATGTGTATAATTGTCGATAATATTAAAGTTTGTCTCAACAAAATATTAATTATCTAAATTTTAATTGCAGAATGCAGAACTGGTGAAGTAAGAGTTACACAAGGTCACGGATTACCTGCTCGTTTTATTATTCACACTGTTGGACCAGTTTACAACGTAAAATATCAAACAGCTGCGCAAAATACGTTACATTGTTGCTATAGGTAATTTAATCATTTAGTATATATAGACAAGCATAAATATTAGTCTCATTTTTATTTTGATGTTATTAAAAAGTGGATAGAAGATAAATTCTACTAAAAGAAGAAATATACGAATTAATTTTAATCTTTTTGCTACGAAAGGACTGAGCAAAAAACGCTATTGGTACACAGGAATATTTTAGCATTTACGTGTGTTATCTTAAAAATAACATAAAAATTACGGGAAATTTTTGGTGATTCTGTAATTCAAATATTTTAATTATTTTACATTTACTAAACATTTAAGTTAAAGTATTGAAATTTAACAAAATGGTGGCAAAACGAAAATTGTGTTTTAATTTTTTCACTATTTTTATATAAAAAAAAAGTTAAATAATTGATAAATATATACAAATTGTGGTTAACGAATTGCAGAAAAGTATTAATAATAATTATGTAAAGTTTCAAGTTAATTGGTCAAATCGTTTTTTCGGAAGAATTTCTCAGGATTTTGTAAACATTATTTTGAGAAAATTGTTTTAAAGTTTTAAATTAATTTTCTAATTTAAACGTTTATAACAGTTTATTATACATGTATGTAGAATTAGCCAAAATTTACTTTATTTCGGTTTTCCCAACTTTTATCTTAAAATTGGAGATTAGCCTAAAGGCATCTTTATGTAGGAGCATTAAGAATCGAGCGTCGAGCACTGTGAGCTTCCTATTCGCTAAAAATAGGTCACGTGATCAAAATTGACGAATAGAAATCTCACGATGCTCGACGCTCGACGCTCGACGCTTGACGCTGCCACGTAAAGATACTTTAAGAGTCTTAACACAATAGATTAGAAACCGGTCTCCTGAATGAACACAATGGCACTACGCTACCTGCTCGATTTTAATCTCTCGTATAACAAATGTCCATTATCTCACAAACATTTTTATTTCAAAATTGCTTTAAAAGTTAAGGGATCATACTCAGTCAGAAATAAAAAAAAATCGATTTTTAAGTTTAGACATTTTTTATAAGTACAATATTTTAATTCCCTGAAAATTTCAGTCGTTAATCCGATTAAAATTGACGAAGTTATGCCCGTTCAAATACACATTCTGCTCGAATGTTTAGAGTGACAGTTACACGCGGGACAAAGGTAGCCCCTTTCTAATGTTTTGTGAGCCGTGTATGTGAAGATACACTTGATTAAATATGAAAAGCCTTGTACATTTGTAGTGGTAAACACAAAGAGTTTTCGAATTCAAGGTGAACGAAATCCAGAAAGCGTTGTAGTATAGCAGTTGACAGAGAGCTGTGCGGTAGGACGTTCGCTTCTAAAACATTATTATACAATTGTCAAGTATTATATAATTTTCAGTATGAATCGACAAAAAAGTTCTAGAGAATTAGAAAGTTCAGAGAATATTCGGAAATCGAAGAAAAGGAAACAACATTTTGATCCAAAAAATGTTGAGAGCGACGAAAATAATTTTATTCCTTTTGCTATCAAAATGAAGATGCAAAAAGATGTTGCTGTGCCGCAAGATAATTCTATAGAATATAGAATTTTGAACTTTGTTTCTGTATTTGCTGCAATTTCAAATTTTGTTAAATGCAAAGTATGTAACGGTGATGTTAAATTTCAAACAGCAAGTGCGCGCGGACTTGGTTTTAAAATAGTACTGATATGCGATACATGCGCTCCTACATCAATTCCTTCGTGTTCTTTTGTGGGATACTCATATGAAATAAATAGACGTTTCATACTTACTATGAGAATGCTAGGACTTGATTTAAAAGGTTGTCAAAAGTTCTGCGGACTGATGGATATGCCAGAGTTTTTAAATCAAAATACTTACGATATTATTGTAAGTAATATACTCAATTGTGTTAAAGAAGTTTCCAATATCTTTTTTAAAAATGCTGTAAATGAAGAGAAAGAAGAAACATCCATAGAAAAAAATATTAAAGAAACAAACGATCTGACTGTATCAGTAGACGATACTTGGAAAAAACGTGGTGTCGCATCACTGTATGGAGTTTCTTCGATTATCGGATACTATACTGGAAAATTACTTGATATTGTTGTGAAAAACTCATGTTGTCAAGCGTGTGAGTTTTGGGAGAAAAAACAAGATACAGCTGAGTACGAAGAGTGGACGAAAACACATAACAATAATTGTTCAGTAAATCGAGAAATGAAAATAGGCGCTATCACCAATATGTTTAAACGTTCACAAGATAAGTACAATGTTAAATACATAAATTACATCGGTGATAGCGACTCTAAAACTTATATCGATATAAATTTTGCTCCTTATGATGATACTTTAGTTATAAAGAAGGAATGTATAGAGCATGTGCAGAAAAGAATAGGGCATCGATTGCGTGAGTGCAAAATGAAAATGAAAGAGTTCGGAGAAAAACTGACTGGCAAAATGATTGATATATTAACACTTTATTATGGTTTAGCGTTACAGGAAAATTGTGACTCAGTAGATGGAATGAGAAATGCGATATGGGCCACATATTTCCATTACAGCTCAACAGATGAATCTCCACAACACGACAAATGTCCGACCGGAGCTGAATCATGGTGTACCTGGCAGCGAGCTTCCGCGAATGGCGAACTTGGCTCTTATAAACACGATTACGAGTCTCTGCCTAAAAATATTTTGGATGCTATTAAACCAATATATGAAGACCTAAGTAAAGAGGAATTATTAAAAAGATGCATTGGCGGTTTTAATCGAAATGACAATGAACGTTATAATCAGCTGATATGGAAAATCAATCCAAAAATTATCTCAATAAATGGATTAAAAACTATCGAACTTGCTGCACACATCTCTGCCTGTGTATTTAATGAAGGTTCCACGGCATTGTTACAAATATTTGAATCTATGGGAGTACACAGTGGCCCAAATTCTCACCGATATGTGGCGACAGAAGATGCAATCCGCATTAAAAGAAATTCTACACGTGTTTAAGGATTTTAAAAAATATACAATAAAAAAATCGATTTTTATCCTGCCAATGAGGGAAACGCCTTAAAACCACAAAGAAAAAATTTGATAGCATTGAAAACTTAATTACTTAATTAAAACTTAATTATTTAATGAAAATATCTTGTAATGATATATTTCTAATGAAACTAATTTACAAGCATTCTAAGATGAAAACAAGAAATTCCTGTTATAAATAAAATTACTTTTTCGTTTATATTATATCTGATAATAAGAAGTACACCAATAATTAAATAATATAAGATATCGTAATATATATCAAGAAGAATTCAAAATTATGTACAGCTCTGTTACATGTTATAATAATATCACGACATACGTTTTGGAACATGCCGCAAAGAATTATTTATTTTTATATTATCGTTTTGGATTAGCTATTCTCTCTTTCTCTCTCTCTCTCTTTTTCTCTCTCTCTCTCTCTCGTGCCCATTCTACTATAGCCGTTTGTATACAGGAGTAGGTTTGTAGATGCACTACATAGTTCTTCATAGCAGAAGAATTAAGCCTTCTGACCCTCCCTTTATAATATAATTTTCTTTACCGTAGGAATGTTCTACAAAAGGCGAGGGAAATGGGATTACGTACTATTGCTCTACCTGTAATAAATTCAATACGAAGAAATTATCCTCCGGATGCAGGAGCGCATATAGCTCTCAGTAAGTACACTACAGCAAGCATACATCTGTGTTAATTTAAGCATATGTCAGTGCTAAATAAATTCTTTCTTCTCTTTTAGGAACTGTACGTAGATTCTTGGAGCAATACGATTCGTTAACATGTGTTATATTTGTATTAGAGCCGTGCGATCTTGGAATATATGAAATTCTTCTGCCACTTTATTTTCCCCGAAATTTGGCAGAACAGGACAACGCTTGCTGGCAGTTACCGAATGATATTGGCGGCATGGATGGAGAACCTTTACTTCCGGATAGACAAATCAGAATTATTGACAATCCTCAGCACGCTTTACACGGTAAAGAAATATTTCAATGTAACATTGCAGCTACATACAAACGTTTAATACGATATAACTTTGAAAAGCACATCGCACTTTTACAGGCGACGATACAGTAGAACTTTCATCACAATTAGAAACTTCGGTTAATATTGGCGAGCATGCTTTTGCGCAAATGCAAGGTGATTTGGATCGACAGAGACTTTTGGGAGAGAGACCTGCCGATCCACTAGCGGATATTATGCTCAAGCAAATGCAACATAAAGAAAGGTACGAAAATTTGTGAGATACTTTTTAATAATTTTTAAGGATTGTTTAAACAATATGTACGTTATTTTTCTATAGAAACAAAATTAATTTTCAAAGTAAGTAAAACTCTAGAATAACAATTCAAAATTTAAAAAAAGTCTTAAAGCCAAACTTGATTCTTGTAAGCTTTCTTTCTAACTTTGGGATTAATTTTGTAATAATCAATTAATTTGCAATAAATTAATAGACAGTTAGCTGTGAGTAATCAGTTTTAATCACGTTTAAATCAAAAGAATAATACGAGTTTATTTTTATGGTCAGATCGAAATAATACACATTATTAATATTGAAGAGAGAGACGTTGATTATTTTAAAAAATTCAGGGAAGAAAATTTGTATTTATAATTCATCATTTAAAGCCTCAGCACAGACTTTTGCATAACGCATAACGCATAGTGCATATGCGAATCAATTAATCAGAACCTTTCCTTTCCTCTTATTGCATGGAAAAGAAGAATTTCGATTGGTTGATTCCTTTATGCATTATGCATTGTGCGTTATGCAAGAGTCTGTGCTGTGGCCATTACACTAATTTATCAATATATCCGAAGTTAGCAGACCATTATTTAGGAAAATTATTGCAAAGCTGAATGTTTTAACACATAAAGTTTTAATGACTTGACAGTGCCATGTTTCTCTCTTCTTTATCCACGTAGCACAAAAAAATATATTTGTACAGAAAAACTGTATCTCTTATCGATACAAAAGTCAAATGTTGCCATATGACTAATAAAAGATTTCTTCTATATCTACATAAAAAGAAAAAAATGTATTTATAAACATATAAAATGAATAGTAAACTTTTAGGAATATAAAGGACATCAGTCAATTGTAATTCAGTTTATTATATCATTTTGTAATATATAACCTCGGATATTTGATTTTTTTGTAATATTTTCCACAAATGCCGAATTTATTACTTTCTTCGAGATTATTGCTCTCGTTTTATAGAGTTCACTACTTACTTTTGCAGAACAACTTATATTAATTAATTATTTTAATTAATACGCAATTATTTCAAATAATTATCTTAATTAATACGCAATTATTTTAAATAATAATGTTATATGTTAACATATATTCTTGTGTAATTTCTGTGAAGTTTTTATTTTCTGTGGAGTTTTTATTTTCTTTTAAAGTTTCCTATTTGATATTAACTTTGTATATTCAAGCACAAATAATTTTATGTCACAAAATTCTTAGTATTATTATTAGATTTTATTAGTTAACAGTGGTATTTTCACGCATGTACCACAAATAATTATTGATTATCCGGTGTTATCTATATATCACAATCGACGAAATAGTATCATATCTATATATATTTGATCAAATAAGTTGACGAGCAGTTTAATATTATTGGTGATAAATAATTAATAAATTATTTGCAGTTTTTGAAATGCTTATTAGCATCAAACTATTAATAGCTTTTTAAGATGCGCATCTTAAATGGCTGTTAATAATTTGATGCTAACTAATATCTCAAAAACTGTAAATAATTTATTGCGAAAAATATTAAATGTAATATTTCTCAGTCTGGATTCGAATCCGGATCTCCTGTATTCCGTGCGGGCGTCCTTCCAATTCGATCAAAGCACATTAATTTATGATATTTGTGCTTCAATTTTGGTTTGGAACTGTGTTTCAAGATTAACAAAATAATCGACGCGCGGTTTGCTTGAACTGGAAACTATATAAATTCACAAGAAATATTATTAGACATGAAGAATCGCATTGAATGTGGCATTTTTTATTCATGTGTGTTTACGTGTAATTTCATCGATCGATTTTCGATTATATCATTTTATATCTAACAATAATATAATTTTAGGCATTTGATTTTCTGTAATATTTTTCGTAAATGCCGAAATCATTACAGCTTTTACGAGCTTTAATATTGTTTATGTCTACGAATTATCGACTTTAGCGACTATGACGCACATACGAAAGTTTGCTTTGTAATACCTGTACCTAATTAATTTCAGCGCTGAAATATCATTTGCGTCATAGAAATAAATCAATCGTTTCAGACCTGACATTTCCTATCATATTAAATGTTTATTTTGAGGCCAAGATTGTCATCGATGTCATTTTATCGTGATATGTGAGGGTTTATTACAGTGACACGACAAACCCATGTGTGACTCGAACCATTGATTACATCAGATGATTCATTAAGTGAGTCTTTTTCGAAGTATAGACCACTCTATTTTTTGCTTTAATGAGTTAATAATCCATTATACTGGTGTGTTACATAATGTCAATAGTATATTACACGTAACGTTGTTGAAACAAATAATCTTTTATGAAATACATTCGATTTATTTTCAAGCAACAAAAATTTTATTTACATATTATCATACATTTTGAGATCTAAAATACGATTGCTTTAATGAGTTAATAATCCATTATACTGGTGTGTTATATAATGTCAATAGTATATTACATGTAACGTTGTTGAAACAAATAATCTTTTATAAAATACATTCGATTTATTTTCAAACAATAAAAATTTTATTTACATATTATCATACATTTGCGATCTGAAATACGATTTTATCTCCATCAGAAATTTTACAGAACTATCTAAATACATTAGGAAATACTTTTGTGTCATACTTTCGATAAGATACCTTGGATTTGTTTAATCGAGGTCAAAGTCATGAAACTGCAGTCTTAAGCAACAACTTGATGTAATCGCGTGCAATATCAACGTCTACGTAATTTGACTAATTTTATCTTAGAAAGAATAATTTGAAAAACAATGCATGTATATTATCTTGTTTTGTTTTTAAATAATTATCAGTTTTATCTAATTAATTATTGTTCGTATATTTTTAATGCAAATTATGATAATGAATTTGTTTTTTCACTTATGTTTTTTCACTTAGTATACTTCTACTTATAATCACGAGTTATCTGAAATTTCGCGAAATATACCGTTTGTTTCGTTAATCTGTGAAACACGTTTTTTCAATCTGAGATACTCTCGGATGCGCCAAATATTCTTATTACGCACGAAAATTTTAGCTAATTCGATATATATCGTCAATATGTATCTCTTTTAGACATGTTAAAATTTTCCAGTTTATATAAAAAAAGAATACTTTAATACTTTAATTTTATAAAATAATTTTATTGTTAGAATATTTGCAAAACATAAGATTGCTTCTTTTAATGATGGAAATAGTTTGTTATGCAAAAGCATGAAAGAAAAATTATTATTAAAAAAAAAATATGTAATGATTTACAAATATTCTCAATAATAAGTTTCAATTTAATCTTTCAATATTAAAGAAAAATCTTGTACCTCTCTACTCTCTCCTTGAATAAGATTTATTTTAATTCATTATTTCATTATATTTCTTACCTTAAAATATAACATTGTTTTAATGTCATTATAGTATTAGGTGTTGGAATTAATTCGTAGCGTTTTTTAATGAAAGAATGTTATTTATTTCACATGAGCATTAAAAAATACATTAATGAAAGTACTTCCCATCACTTGTAAAACGCTACGAATTAATTCCAACACCTAATACTATAATGATATTGAAACAATGTTATATTTTAAGGTAAGAAATATAATGAAATAATGAATTAAAATAAATCTTAATAGTTTTATCGTAAAAGTTAATATTGTCTAATCTCTATATATTGTGATGTTAAACGTAATATGACATCGATTTAGAACATCGCAATAGTTGTGTACCGAAATGCAAATGTTATCAGTTCTTTAGATTGGCCTTCACAGTCGTCTAATACGAATTCGATCAAAAATACATTTCAATCACGAAAGGATGTTTCAAAGAAAGTATTAAAGTCTATATTTATACTAAAGCTATTGTGTTCTTAAATACAATTTGTTATTATTTCTAAATTGGGCCAAATTTCACCCGAAAGTTGCCAGACCGTGCCGGATAACAATGAAAATTGAATGATTTCCTATAAATAAAATTTCCAATGATAAAAATTTATTAACATTCACTCTTTTAAATCTTTGTCTTTTTTCAAAATAATAATTTATTTTTCGGACACGCAGATGCAATTTTTTTTGTTTATAATATCAAACGAGCGTATTTGGCGAATACAAATATCGCGAATAATCGTTCGAATGGCGTATTCCAGTTTTCCTGTCTCTCATTACAAAAATGATATACAAAAAAATACAGAGAATGACAAATGTGTTGACAGTCATTCAAGGTTATTGTGGGAGGTATACTACTCATAATTAAAGGAATACACATCGCGATCGAATTAAACGGCGGACTCGCAATCCCTACTCCACCTGATCGCCTCGCGCGTATCGAGCACGCAGTATTCTGCGAGCCGGGCAGGCGCCGTGCGATGCCTCGGCAGGACTCCCGGCGAAGTGCGGGATTACCTTGTAGACGTCGTAGTCATCGTGATCGTCGCGAACGTCGCAGCCGAGAGGCGGCTCTCCTTCTCTAGACAAAACGGTTCAGTTCAGTTCAGTTCGTTCAGTTTGCCGCGACTCGTCGTACTGCTGTCATCCCTCTCCGTCGCCTCCCTCAGTCATGCACTGATCGAACGAGAATTGTGCGTGATTTCTCAGTCCATCGTAGCACCGCGACGCTCCTTTTTGACGGATGTCGCGGGAAAAGACAGTTTTACACACGACTGTTAGTGAGCCTTGATTGATTTTTTTTTCCTTCTTTTCTTTTCACTAAGGAAAGATCGCGGAGGGTGAAATCACACACGAAGGGTACGTGACATCAGTATGGTCATGATTGACATGGTGGATGTCATCGAGGATGAGGACCGGTGTGTATTGAGAGTAATACTTGTCGTTTTCTCGCGCGTCATCGAACCTCGTGTCGAGTGCAATTCCTATGAATCTCGGTCTCGTTATTGGCTCGCTATTGATCCCTGTTCTTTATTGGCGTTCGTCCAGTATGATTTTTCCATACCGATTACTGTTAAAAAATGTATCGAAGCTGGTAATGATCGACCTAGAATCTAAGAATTCATGCATAATACGGTTTTATTACACTGATTTACTTCACTTGCGTTCAGGAATTTTGAAAGAAAGAGCTTAAAAATTGACCGATCAGTTGCGATACATTTAAATGAAATTTCATTTCCATGAAATTTATACATTTTACGAAAATGTATTTTTATACATATCACTGTTTGCCATTTACGTTATGCAAAAGCAGTACGATCTTCAATGATATAATTAAAATTACATGATAACAAGATTGTATTGCAAGATTCGAGAAACGCTTCCGAACACGTTTTGTATCACACCGCATCTTCCTTTGAACTCGTCGCAAATTAACACATCACAAAATCAATGATTTCGTTTTATTTAAATTAATAGCGCTTTTTATTGACAGAACTGTGATGCGCACTCAGTGCTCATATTAAAATTTTTGCATACTAATCTGAATGTAAATGTGAGATATTTTAATTGATAAATATCGAATGTTTACTTTATTAAATAATATAATAAAATGTATTGAGAATTTTGCGATTTAATTCGTTTCTATTTTTATTAACATACATCTTTAGATCGATTTGTATATAACTGAATTTGTAAAAAAGCTTTAAAGTGCACTGAGTGCGCATCAGTTCTACTGTCAATGAAAAATTCTATAACGTTTCTTTTAATAGTTGCTTAAAAATGATATCGAATTAATAATTCGACGAATCGTAACAAATGTATTACGTTTCGGTATTTATTGAAGGTCTCAGGTATTAATTATTTAGAAAATTTTCCACACGCACGCAATTTTGTGAAAACCCATTAATGAACATACTAAGAACATTATAGTGAATAAGTATAATAGCCTAATTTATCTTATCGTGCATTTAACGTAACCCTGAAAAAACAAAACGTATCAGTAAAATATTATCGCAAAATATTACTAATATATTTTACGTGTCTGTAAAATATATTAATATACACTAAAAAAAAGCTCGTATACTGAATATATGATAAAGTATAAAATATTATCGAGCGATGTATTATAATAATATACTTTTTAAATCCTTTGGGACGAAATTTCACTCTAAATAGCGAAAATTGAGAGCTTGAAAAAAAAATGGTTCAATTTCCGACTTTTAAAGCCATTATTTATAGTGGGTTCTTATTTTAAGATCTTAAGTGATTAAGTAATGTCTTAATTAAATAATGTTTTAAGACATTATTTAATTAAGTTTCGAGTAATGTCTTAATACGACTTAATGTTAATACGACTCTCTAATTCATGACATCTTAATAAGAGTTTTAACTATACTAATGAACTATGAATATCGGCTTGAGAGTGAGAGATCATTTTTCAGAGTGAAATTTACTCTAAAATCCATTCTACAATTGCGTAAGCGTAGTTGAAAGTAATTGTAGTTGTAAAAATTGACTAATCACAATCGAATATTTTTTTCGACTGTGATTGGTTAATTCTTGCAACTACACCATTTACAACTACGCTTACGCAATTGTAGAATGGGCTTAAAAGAATGGGCTTTTAGAGTACGATACAAAAAAGGCTTGCGAACATTATAAGGCGAATGAAATCGCTCTTTTGTAGGTACGAAAGACTTCTTAGGAGGGCAAAGACGGAGGATCTGACTGAGGTTTCAGGGATTGGTTGTTTGTATCAGAGCGGTGTGGACCGACAAGGCCGACCGGTGGTGGTTTTCGTCGGCAAATGGTTCCCGGCCAGCAAAATCAATCTAGATAAGGTAAAGACCTTTGCATGTGCCCTGAAAATCAATGTTACTACGGATTACACAAAAAAAAATCTGCTACTCAGCAACGTTATAATAGAAATTATTCCACCGGTAGAATTTCGACAGAATGGTGTTGTTGAAGATGTATGATCTTCTTTAAATAAAATAAAAATTATATTGCAATTATCTTACTACAAAATCGTTTTCAAGTAATTGAAGATTGCAACATTATATATCCTTTCTATAGTCATTCTCTCTTGGTTGTCTCTTATAATTTAATCGATTTGGAATGTATAATAGAAAGTGTTTTATAGAGTATTCTGTTGAAGTTGTCTTTGATTTTTGTGTCCTTGTCCTATGTGTGTGTACATTTAAGTGACATTATTGCACACGAACATGTTTTAGTCAAACATTATTGAACCTTTGCTTATAAATGATATAATTTCGACTATTGACTTTTCTTATAAATACATTTTTTTCAATAAATTCTTATAAAAGGTATAACGTATTTATTAATTTTATCGATGCATGTATCGGCTTCATAAAAATTGAAATATACTGATGCTATGTATTATCGTATCATCTTAATACGTTTTAATTAAACATTATGAAGCATTTCTTTATAAGTTAAAGCGAGATATAATTTCACGACTACACTTACTTTTCTGATAAATACAATTTTTTAATAAATTACGTATTCATGTTAACTTTATCAATGTAATGCTCGAAAAGATCGAAATATTTTTTTAAATAACTCTCGAAAATATTCGACAGCTAATACGAGAATTTGTATCGCTAGTTTGCAAAATACAAATTTTCTTATCAGATATCGGAAACGTTCCAAAATTCATTATAGCAAAAATGTCTCTTTCAACTACAGACAGATTTGAAAAATTGTACCACTTTCCTCTACCTCATTTCCAGATATTCTAGATACGTGCCGGCTCTATCGAGTCCGTGCATAGAATCACAGACTCGCGCATACCGTTCGATTGCGTCGCGTCCAAGTCTTGATCATTTGGCACATATCTTGTTGCGCCAGTTGTGTCCCGTTGTGTCATTTCCTTTCCTTGTCGGACTTATCCTTACTCCGCTCATAGCCGGAACGCAGTGAGATATAGCGGCGGGTGGCGAATCGATATTTACACGTCCAGAAATAGACCGACCGCGGAACGAGTTCTCCTATGGGGAGGGCGAGAACGAACTGCAACGTCGTCGTCGCGACATGCACCCCCATCCTCAATGAAATTTTCTCATCCTATTAACCTATTTATACGTCGACAATGATTTGCGAATATCAGCACATGAAATAGTTGACGATTAGAAGACAGAAATCGATCGATCATCAAAACTTTCTTTATTTTTTTTTTTCGTAAATATTTAACCCTTAACTGTGCAGTACACCCGAATTTTAAAGCATCCTATTTGAAGTATAGAGTGCAATTGAACTTCCGCTTTATGGCGATTGATAGAAGAAAGTTTAAAGTTTTTTAATTTACAATTTAAATCTTATAGTATTAATCGTACACATTACAATCATTAAAAAATTTTCGCTTCGGATTTGTGGAAGTTACAGTCGACAAAAAAAATGGAATAGCTTGTGATATGTCAGCTTTCTTCACACATAATAATCGTGACCTTCTATACAATAATTTCTTCCTTACATATTATATTTTCCAATATTATCGACGGCAACGGAAATGTCTCGGTTCAAATTAAATAAAATATGAAATGAACAAACGCTCATATAGCAAGTTAATCTGTAAAAAAATATTTTGAAATTCAGAAAGAGAACTGTGTTAAATAGGACTTGTACTTTTTAAAATCGCAACTTTTAAATAGCTTCTGATCGAACGAGAAAGTTCGGTATATGTTTCTGTATGCAAAAAGAAAACGTGCAATTTCGTAAGTCATTCTTACATATGTATACTAAGACATCACGAATGTTTTGGCACTTATTTCTTAAATCAACATATCCTCGTTTCTTAAATCAACATCGTGACTTGTATGTCGCTAATTATTTAGTGGCGCATTTCACGTTCGTGCAAGAAAAAAAAGCTTCACTTGCTTCAATTTTTTTTGCTGATTCGCTACCGGCGATCTAGAATGTCTCGTTACTTTGACTTTATTCGAGATAAGAATATCAACAACGTCATATAGAGATTCGTCGGTACTAAAAATATACACTTGCTATGCAGCGGCTGTTGAAACAACGTCATGTAAACGGAACGTTCGCGTGAGGTGCGTGTTCTAAGACGAGAGATGCGATGTGCGTAATATCAGTCGCTATTAATACTGATTCCTCATTAAGTTTGTTAATTTAAACAATCTGTGCGATATCTCCCTCCGCGTCTTTGTATCCACTGACCCGCTTTTGAGATGAAACATTTACGCTCAGTTAGGACGCTAGTTACACAGCGACCTGAGATAACGTCTTCAGGTTCACAATACACAGCGACACATTTCGCAATTTACGGAATAACATCGACGTCATTTCAACTTGGCACGAATTTATTGTTGATTGCACCACTGATTTATCTTCCATCGAATTTTTCGCTTCAGAGCTCTTGCTAAAATGGAAGTTCTAAAAGCGAAAAAATTTCAACCTCTTCATTGTCTTACATTGAAATAATAACGATCGACGTACACATTGCGTGATGATATTATTTGATTGTAATCAGATACGCATAGTTGATTCGTATAAGAATATGTTTGTGAAATAACTGCGAAGTTTACATTATATCTTTACAATCAGTATTATCAGTATTAATTCTATGTTAGTAAAAAAGAGCAAAGAATTAATATAGCAATATTAAAATTGTTGTTAAGAAGTAACAACAATCTCTTTATCAAAACTGACTTAATTTTTACTCTTTAGAATCAGATTCCAAAGAATTTAGAGGATAGAGTAAACCGTGTATATGTTATATGGCAGTTATACCTATGTTTGCTAGCTATGTACATAACAATTTATTTTGTAAATACGCTTGTATGTCATGTTGACATTGAACGACGACCGACAGATTTCAGTTAATTGTCTCAATATCCTTGAAATCGATCCTTCCGTTACAGACCATTTGAGACATCGATTTCCGCACTAAACAGATTTCTATAAATTTATTTGATCTTGAAATTTATATAATCTTTTTGTTTGCCTAATTGCAAAATACAGTTCAATTCTGTGATATCAGAGCCTAAATTTCTATTATTATATCCCTATCGCGCTTACGCAAAATGTATGCTATGGGTTCATTGATCATTCGACATTCTCGGACATTTATCGAACTTTCAGATTACTCATGAAGGTGAAACGATGAAATCATAATAGCGTTGATTCTTTCAATAGAACTTATAGGGGATACATCACATATTCCACGACGTAGGAAAGCCTTGCGAAACATATTCTGTATATCTCATCGCTGACGTCTCATCGATCCCGAGAATATTTACGCAGCATTTATTTTAGGACATATTTACCCCTGTTACCCTACTTTTCTTTGACAACGCATTTTTTTTTTTTTTTACGCAATATAGATTTTCAACATGCGTTTTAAACTATTTTAAAGGGTGCATCGCCGCGATTTATTCTTTTTATGACACTAGCGAGCAATTTAACGAAATACACTGTTTTTTTTATCTCGGTACTTTTTGTAATTTTAGGCCTTGCTATACCTGATACAATTACTGGATCCTATCGTGAAGGGAGACTACGTTATCGCGTATTTCCACACCCTTACGGCCAGCAGCAATTACCCCAGTTTACACTGGCTGCGCGAAGTCTACAATGTGCTTCCCTACAAGTAAGTTGTACGCTTGAGATATCGAACGCATCGAACCTATTGATCGCATTTTAATGTAGAATCACGGAATCTTTACGATACATACAATGTACAGGATAAAATAAAATATTTGAGCGACATTGGAAATTTGGTGACAGTTTTTCGATTATTTATTGGAAAATCTAAATTTTTCCAATATTCAATTAAAAAATTAACAGAACCGAAAATATGATTTGTTAAATGTTTCTTTTTGAAACATTTATCACGTGAGGCAGAAAAAACATTTGGACAGTATTGTATGTCACTGTAGAATGAAAATAAGAATATTATTTTTTTACTTTGTTAAAAAAGAACTGAAACTAAAGTATTGCTAAATTACTGGTTTTAGTTATGCAATCGCAAATTGCAACGAGTAGTTACTTATGCAACTTGATTCCGCTTGTTTGCAGAAATTTGATAGCAATCTTGAAACAGAATTCCTTTTACAGATATAAGAAGAATCTAAAACATTTCTACATTATCCATCCTACCTTCTGGACCAAGGTTAGTAATAGTATCATCGCGTAATTGCTGACATAATGAGAACTTGATAAACGCTATTTAAGATGCAAAACCGCACCCGTTAATGAACGTTATTATTGCATTTCCCACGTGCATGACGAATCATCTTCGAAACGATCGTATCGAATTTCCTGGCCTTCGTTAGTAAATACGTTTCCACGCAATAATTTTCAATAAACATTTTTTGAATTGTTAAAGAATACTTTAATGATAACTAAAATTTGATAGTGATATCAAGCAACCTTTATGCAAGCTATATTCTTGTTTCTCTTCCTATTACAATTTTATATTAAAGAAACTTCAATTTTCACTAAATAAATGCAATTGATTGTTTGTTATAGATGATGACGTGGTGGTTCACTACCTTCATGGCTCCAGCTATTAAGCAAAAAGTTCACAATTTACCCGGAGTAGAATATCTTTATGAAGTTATGCCGCCTGATCAACTCGAGATCCCAGCGTACATCACGGAATACGATATGACGGTACGGTAAAGTGAATTTGAATGGAAGAAATTTAGAAAAAATTATTCTCATTTGAAATTATTTTTCTTTTTAGATAAATGGCCTGAGGTATTATCAACCAAACCATCAGGTCTTGTCGTCGCCATCAACGTCTACGTAATTCGCAGGTGAAAATCTAAGCAGCGAATTATCAAGATCGAGGCTAAATCGAGTGTTCTGTGCATTCGTGCGGTAGACTATTCGTATTTTTGCAGTAACACCCGTATGCCACTTAAGCGTGAGAACTGGACGCATTGGAGATTTGTGACTGCTCACCAGTTTTCGACAATGATGAAGTATGACATTGACTAGATACGATAATCCGTATCTTCGAAAAAGTAGCCCGGCTCCGCAATAATTCGAAGTCGATTTGTCCAAGTGCCTCGTGATGGACCGCTTAGCAGGAAAAAGGACGAAAGGACGATCGGCCGCGTGAAATATTAATATGAATATTAATGAAAAAAAAAAAAATCAAGAAACCACTGCCCGCCTGCTTTTGACGTTGATTGGTTCTTTTACTCGTATGCTCGCTAACGCATACGGGTTTTTACGTCCCCGAAAGTACGAAGACAAAACTTGGTACTGGACAATCCACATTAAGATAGGTAATTTAGAGAAAGCTGGATCGACCGTGTGCACAGCTGGAGGTGCATTGCTAAACAGAGTGTATTCTCCTTATCCAATAATAGAGCTAATAAATTACTATTCGCTTAGAGCGAACATCGGCTGCCAAAATATCAATAATCAGTATTTTCATCGTCGTCGTTGCTCGCAAAAATGAAATCCGAAAAGCTAAAATATTAATCTTTCGCCCTCGTACATACTACACTATTCGTGGCAGATTCTTAGCTTTAATACTGCCTGTGAAAGCGGTAGAAGGGATAAAGAGAAGCATTTGACGACGCACTAGATTAAACGTCGGCTTAATACAGACTTTGATTATTGTACATTGTCAATATTTTATTCACATCGTTGATAAAGAGATTGCGCTGCGCTGCCGCCGTCGTCGCCGCCGCATAGCTGCGGTATTTTCGATATACTAATAATAAATCATCGGCTACGAACAAAGAGCGGCTGGATGTTTTACTGTGATGTCATGTCTTCGGTGCTCAGCAGATTTGATCAATTTTAAAACTTTATTTGTCTTCTCTCTTGCGAAGACTTCAACCCGAAATACAGAGCAACGCTCGCAGAATCGTTATCGTTGAGCGCCGAAGTCGTATGTACGGGACAGTTCTAGAATAGAAGAAGCAATAAATTTAAGAGCTTGCTCGCGATGCATTTCGAGAGGCAAAAAATCGTTATCCCCGTTGTTAAGCATTTTTAGCGATTAAAGAGATAAATTAAAGAAGTTAAAAAACCTGTTAATCGCGTCGATTAGCCCATTTCTCATGCCCGCCGAATCACGAATGTTTCGTGGCATTGCGTCATTCCCTCAACTCTTGTTTAATCATTTGTCAATTAGTTTTTTTGGAAAAGAGAAAAAGAATGTTATCTGTGCTTGATTAATCGCGGATGAGTTGAGAAGGCAATGGGTTAATTGACCACGCTACCTCCGCCGAAGATACAATCGTCCGTGCGATCGAGTGCATAAGTGTTTATATGCGTTGAGATATAAACAATTATGGAGTTATAAAAAGTGCTACGCACTCGTAATCATCGTACGGCTGTATTTGGAAAACGCATTAATTGCCCAATGGGTGAACACACTATGATCAGTTAATACATTTTAATGTATTTTACAACGTATAAAATGGTGAAATACTTACGATTTTTCGGAAATTTATTAAAAGAAATCTACATACTGAATATTATATCATATAAGTATATTAATTATATCATTTAAATTTGCTGTCTTGTACCGAGCTCTAAATGTTTTTTAAATTTCTGTAAACAAAATTATTTATTTATAATTTTGATACATGACTTTTTATGACAAACCTATCAAGTACTTGTAATTGTTCTTACAATATTTTTCATTTAAATATCTTAATAACTTTTTTCATAATATTGCTATTATATTATATCATACCATAATTATTAGAGATTGTATTATACATTATTTTTAAATTCACTCTTGATTGCATAATCGTTGCATTTTCTAAATACAGTCGTTTTATTCGCAGCGATAGGATAGTATTTTTTCATGTTGCTGTATTTACATGTGTCTCTATTTTGCAAAGACTTCTAATGCTATTCGCGCTGCGAATAGTCGGAAAAAATTAACCTCGTACTATTCGGAGGGGCCAATAGTGTCAAATAGGCTATTTCTAATTTTTATTTACATTTAATGACCTCACTGTCCGTCCCTGACAATCGAGTTTAATATATGTAGTTAAAAATTAAAACAACAAGATGTAACATCCAAAGAGATTGCGCATATACACACGCGCGTATTGTTATCTCTATATTTTATACTAGTCGTTATCATTTTATTGTCCCAAAATTTTAACTGAAAAAAACTAAAAAGGTAATTCCTATAGGTAATTCCTGTATAGTACGACAAATGTTTTAATAAATTTCAAAATTATTGAATAATAACGATGAATTTATAATACAAATAATCACTAATTGTTTATGTATGACGTACTGTTATCTTTGACAAGCTTGTATACGATAATGGGATTTGAGAACGATGAATACGTTAAAGTTTTGGCCTTAAAATATATTATATTGAAATACATATTAACTTAATATTGTTTATGTTAAATAATTGACGATTGAGTTTATGATTGTGCTAACAAATACTTATTTGACGATTGGAGAGAGTTTCATATATACATACAACCTTTTAAGGTCCTAATCTAGTCTCTTTAGCTGTGTAGAGAAAAAAATATATTTTGAATGAAAAGGCTTGTGCTTTATCAAAGAACTTTCTGAATTGATGCACACGATGCAATAAGTCGAAGTGAAACAAACTATATTTATTTCACTTCAATTTATTGCATCGAGTGTATCAGTTCATCGATAAAAAACAAATCTATATATCGCGATATTCGTTTCATTTTTAGTGCACTCAATCTTCAAGCTTTAAGTCTTCCTGAATTAGACCAAGCAGAAGATTATATATTTTCTTTATATATTATCTTTTGCTATGGCCGTTCTGTGAAATAAATGCATATGCAGTGTATAATTAGAAAATTTAGTGTGTGTGACTTACTAATATGTAATTATTACATGTATTTCTACTGAAATGATAACATGAATCGTCGTGTCGATTTTGATTAATTTAGTAGAAAAAGTATATAACTAGACTAGGACCTTAAGCAAAATTAGTCAATCACCTGATAATATTGTCACATTGAAATACATGTGAATGTATGTACGTGAAGTGAGAGTACGATCTCGTCTTAGCACCATGAGCTAAAATATTCTCTTTTATGAGAAAAAATGATTTTCTGGGCTACGTTTTAAAACTTTACTCTGAAGGTACTCTGTACATTCCTTAACGTTCGCAATGCTCGCGAGTATTATTCATTCTTGTTATCATTAAATTAAACAAGAAATGCACGCGAATGTATGCAAATGTTAAGTGGAATGCATGCTGAGTAAGGCCGGTATTCATAATCAATTCTTATATTTAAAACCGTCTTAGCTTTAAGATGTTACGAATTAATTACAGAGCTAATTCTTAAGATATTATTTAAGAAAGTCTTAAAATAAGAATAGATTATGCATATGAATACTAACCTAAGTGTTAATTTAAATCGGTATTCATAGTTGATTCTTATTGTAAGAACGTCTTAAGTAAAATGTCAAGATATCATAAATAGATTACCATGTCCATTAAAAAGAAGAAAAAGAAGACGAAGTCGTATTTCAACATCTCAAATAAGGTTTTGAAATAAAAACCAACTATACGAAATATCTCTTTTACTCAGAGTAAAGATTTAGAACGTAGCCCTGATGTCATTGGTAGTATTTATATTATATTTATTGTAACATAGCAAGATATATTTTATTTTTAGTACGCCGACGTGATAAGATAAGAAGCAATAATTGATGAATTAAGTCTTCGCCTTTTGCACTTTTGCTTTTTCTATATGACGACAAAATAACTATTATTATTTTTCTGCACGTTATGCCTGTAGTACTTGCAAACATTTTTAAAATAATTTTTAATAGTTTTTTTTAGTAAATTATACTTTTATAATTAAATTTTAATTTATCACATTAGTTTTATTTATCGTACTTGTCTTTTTGAGTGAGACAATATAACAATATGTTTCTTTATTTTGAATCTGACAAAATTTTTCATGCGTGTGTCATAAGAGACTATTATACTTGTTATATCGCTTGCGTAAAGACTGTTATTCTTATACTATCTTGTACTTAAGCCAAGTTAATACAAGAGTAGATATGTGATTATGATAAAAGAAAAGAGAGAACTATAATTGCGGTGGTGACGCTTCGCGATCGTACGCACTGTCATGATTTATATAATATATGAGAAATATTGTTAAAAATCATATTGTGAATTTGTTTCAGACCTATTATAGAAGAAAGTACTGAAGCAAAAATCAACCTGATGATTATTAATTATATGCTTAATTATTTTTTTACATAGCTATTAGTGATATCACTGCTGGGTTATATAAATATTTTATAATCTAGGAAATTATATTTCCTTAATTATCGTGTTTCCATAGTTCGTACTTAGGGATAGATTTATTAACAACAACAAAAAAACCGAGCGAAACGTCATTTATCCTTTATTGTTTCTTCTCGATGTCGATGCACGACCTTTTAACAGGTGCACTTCTTTCTCCGTTGTATCCTTTTTTATAGACTACAATAAACATATTATTTCAATAAAATTCTATATTATCTTATGCATTTTATTTTGAATGCTAACATGTCTCTTGTGTGGACAATTCCAACAATGGTTTACTAATAACAAATTTAATTAGACGCAATAGTGCAATATAATTGATACATATTAGAGCCGTTGTACACTGATTTAATCTTAATGTATTCGTGAAATGCAAATATATATTTCGATTTATAAAACATATTTTTTTCTTGACAGTAAAATAAAGTCTAAAGATTTAACTTTTTATATTTATATTAAACACATCTACGCCTATTTGTGCATGGCGACTTTAATATACATCAGTGCGTATTGAATGCGTCCAAATCAAATTTGCTATTCGGAATATATTAAATAATGTGGTTATAATGACAGAATTGAAATGAATGCAAAATTGAAAATATTCGTTATCATATTCATTTAAGTTGAATAAAAGATATTTATACAATTCATACAAAAACATCGTATTTAAATTCGTATTTATTATTCATTCATTTATTCGAATATGTATCTATTTATCGAACACAATAATTAAAGCAATTTCGCTATCATAGGCACATCCATTATATAAAATATGAATCAACATAAATATAATTCTATGAAAGTATGGATGACAAATTGAATAAATTACGACTGTGAAGAATACGTATTAACGTAGAGTAAGATAAACTAGGGACAAAAGTAACAGAATATATTTGCATAATATCGTAAATATTTTTGAAATTATAATATATAGGTATGTTTATGTATCAAATAGAGGCCGCGAGATCTACTAGACGAATCGATATTTGTCTATTTAGTTTCCTGCCGTGTCACAGACATACGTATGCAGAAGCACAGGAGTTACTATCTTCATTTCTCAAGTAAGTTTCAATTTATTTTTTTTTATACTATAGGGAAAGTATAACTTAATATTTAGTTTTAGCAATTATCTATGTTAATAATTTGCATATTTTTCAATGTTGGTTAATTTTATCCAGATACTCTTAAAAAGTTTACAACAAATTATAAAATATTTTTTTCCAATTACATTACAAAGAATGCGCGCACATACACACGGGATCAGATCCCTATCACGTCCATGTCATTGTTCGTAGATTACGCTAATGCCCATTTCTATCAATATAGATTAACTTTAATCTCGGTTCAACTTACTCTTCGTCTTTTTCTAATCTTTAGAACTAAAAAAAGACGAAGAGTAAGTTGAGCCGAGATTAAAGTTAATCTATATAGGCAGAAACGGATATAAGAATATAGAATTACACTACATATTCTGTAACAAAGTATCTGTAACAAAGTATTTTATACATGTATGATAATATGTAATTATGTGTGGGATATAATTATATGTGGCCTTATATAATCATATAAGGAACATAAAATGTTCCGAGATGGCAAAATATCTGGAAAACTATAAGTTTTATAAAATAAGGTTTTAAATAAAAGTTGTAAAAAGCAACTTCATCAGTTTGACTTTGGGCGGCGCCAAGGTAGGACAAAGTCAACTCGAATTTTTTAAGCAAGACCTTCCACTTTTTCTTTCATTTTCTTATAGTCCTTGTTAAGATCTTTTCAAAACATAATTTTATCCATTTTAGATCAGCCGTTTAGAAATTATTGAGTATTATATGGTGAGATGTCAGCGATTGTAAGTGAATCAAACACAAAAACTGTTCATTTTTTGCTCTAAGACTCATATGTTTTGTTTAGCAGGTCATAAGTTTTAACATATGAGAAAATCATTTGATTTCACTGGGACCCAATTTTATATAGGATTAGTGCCAGATTCTTTAACACAAGAAAATTTTGTAGTAAATAAATTTTATATTTAAAGGTTTTTTTGCATAAATATTTTAAATATTAAGATCTTAAATTCAAAATATCACTTTTTTCCTATTCCATTTTATAAGATTGATTTTTTTTTGCGAGGAGATAATGAATAGAGTTATTTGATGAAATATTAATTTGTGATTCAACATATGATTTCCAAATCAGCATATGATTTATTTTGAAAAACGAAGAAAATGATATGACTTATAGTTATACAAAAATTTATCCTCACAGGTAAAATATAACATACAAATTAAATAAAAAAGATTGGATCTCTGTGATAAAATTTGGATTTTGCATGAAGATTTAGCGAGGAACATGAAAATTTTAGGGACAGTGAAATGTAACCCTAGAAAAAAAGGCTGCAAACGTTAGCTGTCGCGATGGATAACTATCTTCGTTTCTAGTACAATCAAATATACAGCCCAGAAGAGTTGATTCTCAGACGCATACAAAACTATATTCGCAATCTTATTGGACTAGCATCGTTTTTTTGGGCAGAGAATTCTTTCAGTATTCATTTGGCCTTATTCCAAAGCGATTACCTAGTCACCGTAGTCAGTAAAGTTCTCTTTATGTACTTGTAAATTTATATATTATACGTATTTATTTATATTTAATTACTCATTTTATGTTTCTTTTTATTTTAGTTAGCAGTCCTATAAAATTGCCAAAGATAAAAAAACCTACGTTTGAAGAGCTTAACAAATATCACGATAAATTTATAAATTTTGATTGAATTCTTCAATACACAAAAGCATAATTACATAAAAAATGTAGAGAACGTTACTCTCGAACTCTTATAACATATTTAATTATAACTTATTAATATTTAACATGCATTGTATACTAACATGGGATCCTTTCTATTTGATGACATAAATTGACACAAGTCGACAGAAGTCGACAGAAGTCGACAGAAATCGTTCTATCTTTGTTACTCTCTGAATGTCAAGAAGGATAGAATGATGTCGACTTGTATCAACTTGTGTCAAACGAAAAGCGTCCATGATATTTATTAAATTATAATGTTAATGCTAGAAAAATCTGAATAGGAAATTTTTATTTTAATTCAAATTCAAATCTAAATATATATATTTTTTAAATACAATAGAACTCCATTATTCATATTAAGTGACAAGACAGTTTCGATAATCGAATGGTTCAGATACAATAGAGGCTCATCAACTGTCTCCTTTAGGTATAAATTTATGTGACAAAATATTGATGTATAATCTAAAAGACCATACAATTCAACTGTTAAGTAATTAAAGATAAACTCTGCGATTTATACTGAATGAATGAGTCTCAACATCGGATCTTGACCGAACAATTTGACTTAGAACTTTGTTCATGGACGACCGTCCATCTGTCTGTGCATATGTGAATGAGCAACCACTTGTACTCCGCCGGACATGCTTTTCATTCGTACTGTCGACGATCCAACTAGTAAGACACATGACGCCATGCCAAACGTTCCGTGTGAAAGTTTCGTAGATATAAATATATTTACAGTGCACTCGTGGCTGTCGTATTGAAACGTACTCATCTGTAGAAAACGACGATCTGCCTAGTATTATAATAAAAGAAAAAGTGCAATCCAAAAGTTTCTATCTGTATGTTGCTGAGATAACTGTAGCAATCCAGGTAAATTTGAAAAGTGTAAATCTTAACGTATAATCGAACTGTTCGGAGTAAAATCACTCGAATTTTAGAACATATTCTTGTAACAGAAGTTGCATTATAAATTAAATTTGTTCCACAATATTTGAAAATTTTATAGTTTATATGAAAATTTAAATATGAACATTTTTGTAAATAATAATCAAATTTATTTGTTAATTTCGTTAGGTTTATTTAAGTTAGAATCGATCTATTTAGTTCTATTTAAATCTATTTAAATTTATTACAATCTAAAAAAATACAAATACATGAATAGGGAAATAGATCAAACACGAACAAAAAATACTACAAAAGTAAGGTCTAGATCAGGTATAGATTGCGCATTTCTTGCTTAGCTCCCAGATCTATGTTGTGTTAAAAAATATGAAATCATAGCTACATTTCTCTTCGATTCTATCAGTATCTCTTTTCAACTCAGAGAGAGAGAGAGAGAGAGAGAGAGAGAGAGAGAGAGAGAGAACGACACGATTCAAGCTACTTTACTCTTTATAAACCGATAACTTCACGGAAAAGCTATTCTTATTATTACGTCTATGAAAAATACAGCTAATGCGACACTTGAAATATTTTTAGCAAACTGATATTTTCACAATTATATCTTATCTTCACATGTCTGCCTGCTAGCTGGAGCTTTATCTTCAAATATGAATGTATATCTTTTAGATAACTATAACTCGCTTCGGTATCTAATTGATAATACAAGAATTTGATAAAATAGTTCTTCTCTCTTCAAAATTTCAAATCAGTATAACGTGACTATAAGTCACCATAAGTTTGTGAAATTATATGTGGAATTAATAATTATTATAATAAATTCTATTAAACAGTAAAGTATTATGGATTTGCTTTTAAGTCTGTTCTTTTGGTTAGACTAGTATGCACTCATTGTACTTAAAATGAAACAGATATATGTTTGAAATTTGGCGAAAGCGAGATAGAAAGCGCAGTTCAATGTAGCGACAAAGAATAGCTGGTCTTACATATCGCGAAAAATTGGCTATACTATTTAAACCATTTTTTGAATAAAAGAGTAAAAAGAAATTTAAGTAGAAAAATTTTTACTTAAAGCTTGGGGAAAGAAAAGGAGATCAATAATTTGCGATCACTATTTATCTCTGCAAACATGTACATAAACATGTAATTATGATTCATACTGAAGTATTTTTTCACTCTTCTTATCATATATGTCATGAAATAAAAATATATAATTATAATAGAAATGAGAAAAAGATAATAATGAAAACGATTCTGACGTAAAGAATTAAATAATCGATTTGCGACTCTGTACTGAGTAAGCTATTGGAAATAGAATAGATGAAGATACAAAGTTCGTTTCTTGTTAAAATCAAAGAAACTTTGTGCTTTGTTCGTTTGATAAAGTGTCAATTCATATTAAATCAATAGTCAGCCAAAGCGATGCAACCGGTTATTATAGAAAAAATAAAACACTACTTATAATTTCTAATAAAAAAACTAATTGACCTATGCTTAGGTCTACCAACTTTTACCAATGCAAGATTGACTTTATTTCTCTCATTATAGAAAAAATAAAACACTATTTATAATTTCTAATAAAAAAACTAATTGACCTATGCTCAGGTCTAATATATTCTAGGTCTATAATATATATTCTACCAACTTCTACCAATGCAAGATTGACTTTATTTCTCTCAATTCTTAGAACTAGAAAAAGATAAAAAATAAATTGAACCAAGATTAAAGTTAATTTTACATTGATAGAACTTGGACCTAAGTCAATTAGTTTTTTATTTTAGAAATTCTACATTTTATTTTACTTTTTCCTCTGTATTAGTAGAACTGGATTTTATACACGCAACTCACACAGGTAACGAAAAATCAGTTTTCTCCGATGATTTAAATTTGTTCGAAGATTATTGAGGAACATGGAAATTCTGGGCGTGAAATTTGCACCGTTAAACGTACCTCTGGAAAGAAGATTACAAACGTTAGTTGTTGCGATATGGATTTTTGTCACTGCTTTCGGGAATCTTTGGGGATACCTAATTACGATTTATCTTATACTCTACACAGAAACGATACGCTATTTTTTATTACTATATTTCCTCTGGATGTATTATGATTGGGACACTTGTCATAATGGTGGTAGAAGGTAAGGATACTATTAATCTCTTTATTTTTAGTAATCGATAAATAAAAATCTTGACAATCATTTGAAGACAATTGTTTAATGCAACACAATAAATGGGTGCGTTCAGCAAAACGCAATGATTTAGTGATAAGTTGTAATAAAATTGAGTGTTCTGCTGAACGTTCTTTTTTTTTATAAATGCTAAAACGTATATCTTTGACTAAAGAAAAGATTAAATAAAATGGTAACCGTAATGCTAATTCAAATTTAACTAAATTATAACTATATATATTTTTATTTTCTTATATTATCATTTATGTGTACTATTTTGTAACTTTTTATGTATTTTAAACTGAGAGAAAAATATGTGTACTGAATTTTAATAAATATTTGTTTGAATATTTACTAAATGGAAAAACAAGTTTGGAAAAATGTAAAAAAAATTGCTTCTATATAATTATGCATAATTTTATATATAATTATATGTAAATAATTTTTTTACATTTTTCCAAATTTGATTTTTTCCAAAACAAATAGTACGAAAATGATTTTTAATTATTTTTTATGTTTTTACATTACTATTATTATTTCTATTACACTAAAAAGTAATTTTATAGAAGAAAAAAGATTGTTATTGAACATGTATGGACATATTCCAAATATAACTATACATGTTTTCGCACATTTATGCGTGTTTATGTATGTTTATACACATTTATATATATTCATGCATGAAAATTCTTTGACCCGGCAGTGTATACTTTTACTTTGCTGCAAATCAAGGTGATCTGGTAGTAAATATGTTGAAACGTTTAAGATCGTTCAGC
>NW_011627352.1:1158109-1201537 GCF_000204515.1 Acromyrmex echinatior | reverse complement strand
TCCAACACGCTCACGGTATCGCTTTGTACCGCATATTGTATTACCATTTTTGCACTGCTATTTTTTTATTTTTACATTGCATTTACGTCGCGAGATATTACGATTAATATATATATATATTTTTTTTTTTTCTTTTAATCACTGATGATCACTTAGAAAGTTATATTCTTTGTATAATTTTATTATAACAATAAATTATCGAACACTTTTAGGTAGTTGCGCTTCTAGCATGAGAAGTATGAAGTACTTATTATCGACACCACCAAAAAGTCCATATACCGGGAAAGCTACAGTTCTTATTGCCGGTGGTGCTTCTGAATCACTGGAATCAATGCCGGGTACTTACCGTAGCATCATAAAAAGAAGAAAAGGATTTGTGAAATTAGCACTAAAATATGGGTGAGTTATCTATACTTTTAATATATTAAATATATCGCTTTTCCTTACTTTAAAAGTGACTTAAAAGTGTAATTTTCAAGTTATTATTATGAGTTAAATAAGTATTACTCTATGAATTATTAAAAGTGAACCAACTTAACTTTATAAAAAATTGTCACAACTCAAAATGAACGGTTTTTTTAAAGTTACGAAATAAAAAATATATTATTTTTTCCGATATTATATGATTAGTCAATAATTTTCTATCAAGTTGGAAAACAATTTTTTTCTTTTATAAGAAATTTAATTTTAATTCAAGAAAAGACTGTTTTTTTGAAGAGAGAGAGAAAGAGAGAGAGAGAGAGAGAGAGAGAGAGAGAGAGAGAGAGAGAGAGAGATAAACGACGGAAAAATTCTGGAATTTTAGAATAAAAACTTGCAAAATAATAGTTTTTTCCTTCGGCTTTGATTCGATTTTTTACTCGGATATTTTTTTTAGCACGATTTCGACACTATATTATTGTTCCAGAATTTAATTTTTGCACTTATCCGTAAGATTTCCATGAAATAGTTATAAAAGTTAAAATATATAATATAATGATTAATATATAGTATAATGTTGATGTATATATAAATGTACCTTACTTTTCATTATTATTTGAATGATATTTCATACTGTACTTCAATTTTAAAAGTAAATATTTCATATTATTATTAATACAAATAATATTTCTGGATTAATTAATATTTCTAGATTAATTAATTCTGTTTTTATTGTACACTGTGATTGTTATTATACATATTCTAATTTTAAATTAGTGAGACAACATTTATCGAATTTTTAATTACTCTTGAATCAATATTATATTGGGATATTGTCTCAAAATAATTAAAATATAGAATACAATTATAATCAATATGCAACAAAACAGTATCTATATGCTTATAAAGTATTATCTGTATTAATAATATCACTTATTTAACTTTTAAATATAAAATATCTGTCGTTTAAATCATTATATTGAAATAATTATATGTTCTTTCATAAATTTTATATAATTTGGTCAAAAATACAAAAATTATTACAGTTACTTTGGAGAGAAATATTAAGTAAAAAAAATAGTTTTTTTTTCTCCAAAGTCAAAAATATTGTTTTTTATATCTCTAGTAATATATCTATATAGTTTTTAAAAATAAAATGTAAATAAAATGTAAATCATAGGTGAAAATATAGGAAAATAAAGTGTACGATAGTATAATAATTATGCATATTCAATACGACTCGAACCTAATGTAACTCTTTGATTCAGTACGGCGTTGGTTCCTGTCTTCTCTTTTGGCGAAACGGATTTATACAATCAAATATACAGACCAGAAGGATCGACTTTCAGACGTATACAGAACTATATTCGCAATCTTATTGGACTAGCACCCGTCATTGTTTCGGGCAGAGGATTTTTTCAGTATTCATTTGGTCTTATTCCGAAGCGCTTACCTATCACCGTAGTCGGTAAATTTTCTTTTTATATTGTATCTATTTGGTATTATCCATTGGTGCAATGCAAATATCAATGCGCACATTAAATTGTTAATTATCTCATGTTACTAATTCTATATTAAAATATATACATAATTTTTTTATGTTTCTCTTTATTATAGTTGGCAGTCCTATTGAACTACCGAAAATAGATGAACCCACGACTGAGCAAATCAACGAATATCACGAAAAATTTATGAAAAGTTTAGTTGAACTCTTCGAAACGCAAAAGTATAATTATATCAAAAATGCAGAGAATGTTACTCTAGAATTATAACATTTATTCGAATGCATATATGATATATAAAATGAAAATTTGTGCTGTTTTCAAACTTCAATTATAAAAATTGTTATTTATAAAAATTATTTGACGATATAGAAAGATTTCGAAAGATTTTATGTACAATTACGAGATTTTAATTGTACACTTGTATAATTTAATTGTATTGTATTATTTAATTTCGTATAAAATTTACTTACAAATACATTTTCAATAATTAGATTGAAAGTAAAATTGGAATTTATAAAGACTTAAAAAAGTATTATATATTGAATTTAATTACATGTTATTGCTGCGGTTATATGTATACACATAAAATATGTATCCTTGTTTGTCATATTTAGGTTATTATTAAAATTAATGTTATTTTTTAAATGAAATTAAAGTCAAATTTTTGTAATATGTATTTAAAAATTAAGTACGATTTATGCTCAAATATGCAATAAATTTATTGTATAAATAATAATAGGTACCTTTATATATTTCATTTGATCATAAAATATACATGCTATTAATAGAATTGTATTAATAATATTAATTATTAGAATTATATTAATTGAATTTAAATTATATATAAATTGAATAATTTATAGTTATTAGTAAGCGCCATCTTATTCTACATAAAAATTTATATGAGATACTTAAATACGTAGAAATACTTCTTATAAAAATTAGTTATTAATTACGTTATCCGTATCATAAATTAACAATTGGTAATATTTGGCAACGATTAAATTCACATTCCATTTCGTAAAAAAGGAATAGTCAAGACAGCAAAAATAAAAAATGTGAGATAAAAAAGACTCATTCTCAATACCTGTAATATAAGAGATAATTTTTGTAGCTGCATGCATTTTATCACTTGTTATATCTTATCCATACCTTATCCTGCCATTCTTTGTGCGCTATGCATTCACGAAAACTCATGCGAGTAAACTGCACGGCGAAATAAAGTGGTATCCAGAAATTGGGAACAAGGGTAAATAAAACTTTGTCTAAGAACTTTCGAAAAAGAAAAGATTTTTTCGTCACTAAATCTCTCATCTGAAAGATAAAAACTAATTTTGAATCAACAATACATGAGTATCTGAAAACAATAGTAGATAAATTTGATTAATGTGTACCTCTGTATAATTATACATTGCGAGATCACATATTGCGTGCCCATTGTCGCATCGTAATTCCGAAAATTTTGGCAGAATTTTTGCGAAGTTTGAATTGTAGCGTTCCATTAATTCATCGAGCACTAGAATATCTTCGAATCCCTAACGTAATAAAATGGAAATGATCATAACATCAAATTCTATTACTTCCCCAGCAATGTGTAACATTGCTGCAATTTTTGTGCTGTTGGAGATGGTAACATATCGCTTCCTTACTTCAAAAATGATATAATTCAAAAAACGCAATTTTTTTATTACCATAAATAATAATATTTAATTAAATGAACATTATTCTGTCAATCATTAAAAATACACTAACAGAATTTCATAAAAACATCATTATTCAACGATTTTCAAAAATTATTACGATTTAAAAAAAAGTGGTTTAAAGAAATCGCTAAAATTCAAAAAAAGATAATTTTTTTTTAAAATTGTAAAACAGAAATGTAATATTTATGTTAAGAATATATTTTATTCACAGATTTTATTTAATTAATCAGTAATTTTCTATCATTTTAAAAATTAATTTTTGAGTTATTGTATCACTTTTAAAGTAAAAAAGCGATAGCTTTTAATGAACTTTGTTGGGATGAATAATAGTTAATATATTCTATTTTTTTTTTGCAAATGTCGCGAAGTAATTTAGTCCTCAAATCAATTCGATAAAGTAACTTACAGTATTCATTCCTTGAGCATAGAAAGGCACCATAGCGTGAGCGGCGTCTCCAACTATAACAGCAGTTTTCCCAACATGATAAGGTTTACACTGTAAAATGCAAGAAGTTAAATCATACTAAAATCTAACAAATCGAGCGATCGCAGAATATAATAAAATTAAAATTAACCTTAATTGATATTAAAGTTTGCGGTTCTTTTTCGAAAAATTGCTCCACTAGTTTCTTCTCACCGATCAATCGCAGAAGATCTGGAAAATGCTCAGTGTAAAAGCTCAATAATGCCTCGCGCCTCTTCAGTTTTTCAAACACACAAAACGGAGCGAACAAGTTGCCAGTAAATGTGTAATCCTCATTCGGAAGGCTGGTCATCATAAAGTCGCCACGTGGCCAAATATGAAGATTGTTACCGCTCATCGCAAACTTCAAAGATAATAAAAAGTTTAAATAAATCCATACAGGGCTAATAAGAATTAGACGCAATTAATGATGCATAAATATAATACAAATATATATTTAAATCATTACATCAAACATACAAACGTTTGGAATCCATGTGATAAGAAGGTTCAGGTTTATTTGAAATAATCAATCTATATAAAATAAAACTAATGTAATTATTCACAATAGCTTTCAATTAATTGACGAACTTAAAAATCCTATTATTGATGACATATTTTTATTTTTCTTGATCTTATCTCTCTTTTTATGAATATTTCTATTGATTTAGCTGATGATAGTGCTCTAAGAAGATAAAATTTCATTTCAGAAAAAGATATTGTCCTGAAAGATGAATTTATTACAGCACTAAAAATGATTCTTGACTCTACATATTTTTCTTTTAACAGTACAATCTGTAAACATAATTTTAGGACACCTATGAGGCCATAATTTTAGGACACCTGTGACACCTCATCGTTATCATCTATTATAGCAGATTAAATGATGTGTGATTTTGAGAAAAAAATTTTTGAGACATTGGGTATCTTAGTTGTTTTATGTAAGATATGGATATGTATGATATTAATTCTAATTCTGTTTGGTTGTTTTCGTTATATTATAATTTAATTACAAACTATGTTTGAAAAAAATTAATTAAAAACGCGACGCTTCTTTCATATCATAAAATCTGATAATTTTGATCCAGTTGAAACTTCGGCCTAAATTTTAAAAAATGTGTAACAACATACATATTCAACATTAGGATGTAAGTCTTAAAACGTTTTTGACTTTCTGTAAACTAGATAGAGTGTAACATATTCCAGCAAGTAAACTTCTATAACTTTTTAAAAAATACTGCAAGTTGCCATTTTGTGTTAAATGGAATTATGATGTTGTCAATCGTATTAAACTCATATATTTATGAAATATAGCAAGGAGTATGAGATACTCTATATATAGCTTCATATTGAATTTTTCTACCTGGACCATGGAAAATATTTTTAAGATTTTCTTATGTTTCGATTTTGGGCGAAAACTATCCATTTTACTCACTTTATTGTGTTCTTTACACGGCACAGATAGTTCCACGTATCCATGTTCGATATATGTTTGAGCGCAATTAAAGAGCGGCCTCCTAGCCATAATTTTTCGTACTGTCGAATGCGCGCCATCAGCACCAATTATCAAATCAGCTTCCACATCTTCCGTTGCCCCCGTATTAGTACTAAAGATAAGAAACTAATTAAATAGGACAAAATATAATACTGATTTCCGATAACAATATTATTCACTCACTCACTTTAAGAACTTTATCTTTCCTTTCTCCAAATCAGCTTCTACGAGCTTTCTGTTGAAATTGAGTTGTACTTGCGGATATTTTTCCGCAGCTATTAATTAAATATAATCACAATAAAATAAGATTTATATAAATTTTAAATTAGATTTTATATTAGATTAGTTATCTGATATCGCGAAAAAAATCTACGTTAATAGAAAGTGGGTACTGCGAGTAAAATAATACGTGTGAATTTTTGCGGCTTCGCACACGACAACGTCATCGAATATCACATAGGAGTAAAACTTTTTTTAACTACATCATCCCGCATTCAATCTCATATTCCTTTCACTTACTTACAATATGATTAATATGACATTTATTTTAAATAAACAACAAATTGATTTTTTGCCCAAGTATCGAATATGTGAGGACCTTAACTTTTAAAAAAATCAATTTAAAAAAATTAAGAATACCTTTTTTTAATTATATTGTCACATAAATTATTTATCTCAACAATAATTATATAATCATTAAAAGTTACATAAGTTTAGAGTAGAGAAAACGTACTATTAATTCTCAAATAGAGTTTGTTTTAAAATGTGGAATTTATATTTTATCTTATGTATCTATTTTATTTCTTTTTTTATTTATTTTTAGAATCAACTCTTCCTCTTTAAATGAACATTACTAATAATAAACTTACAAGTTCAGCATTGTTATAGTAAATGATTTTAATTTGATTTATGTCAAACAATATAAAAAAAGGAACATACCGTCCAATAAAACCACGTTGAGATATCGTCTATTGATGGAGTAAATGCACTGCATAATAAAAAATTAACTCATGTAAACATTCAAACGATAAACAAAATTATATGTACAGAAGATAATTCGAAATAGTAAAGACACACATTTCCTTTGACGCTGTCATAAAGAACTTCTTTCAAATTGCCGTCTTTATCGTGGAGCATTCTTCCGCGCATACAAGTACCATGACATTTTACCAAAATATTTTCGAGACCAATTGCTTTTAAAGCTTCTCTGCCACGGAATGACAGTGCCAGATTAATACTTTGACCACGCGACTTTTCCATTCGTATATCTAAACATATAAAGACTCAAAATCGATTATTTATTTAAGATATTATTATCAGTATGATTTTAGAATAAAGTGTTGATAAATTGATAATTATTTCCTAAAGCATTTAAAAAGTAATATCTCAAAATTTCTTAATTATTTTTTTAATGCTTTAGGAAATAATTATTAATTTATCAACTTTATTCTTGCTTATTCTAAGCAAATATCGTTTACATTGATGACATCTATTTATGTTAAAGAATAAAATTAGTACAAACTTCTAAGAGTAATAAGTCACGAGACGAGCAAGTTAAAAGCGCTAAAACTCGAATATAATTTTTTTATGTTTTTTACCTGATCGATATTCATAAATGACTACTTGATGATCCCTTTTAGCGAGAAAACAAGCGGCTAATGCTCCAACCTGCAATAGCTTCTTTTTTTTAATTTACCGTTCTTTTACATCAAAATCGAGAAATAAAAATATTTTACGCACCAAACCACCTCCGACAATGGCAATACATGACTTCCCTTCCACTTCTGTCATAGCTGTTCTGTTGTGTCGAGGTTACTGATCAACTGTAGCAAACTGTCCCCGTATATATAACGTAATTGTCCCCGTAACTGTATCCATATATATATATGTACATTCTCGCACGCTACATATTCGATGTTTGAACCGATATCTTATAGAGTAAAAGAGGGTAATTTTTTTTTAAGTTAACAGAAATTTTGAAATTGTATAAAACTTAAGATCCACAGTGTAATTAACATGTGCAAAACATGCACTATTAGTGCAATAATGTATATTTTGTATATTCACATGCTCGTATTTTATTAACGTATCATTACTAGTTTAGACTCTACAAAAATAAACGCGACATTCTCGTGAACTTTGTATAAAAAGAGCAATTCTTAATTGCTTATATCTCATTGTCAGTATTGAAACGGTCAATCTCATTGTAATTGCACAAGCATGTCAATCTTCCAGAACAATTTAATTTCAAGAAATTCTGACTGTCTAATTCGTTGTTTCTAATTCATAAGTTAATAATACCTATTGTAATTATTATTGTGCACCCTCCATATAGCACAGATCTCAAAAGAACGTTCTGTGAGAACGTTCCCAAGAAGATCTCTCTGAGATAGAGTGTACTATAAAAGGCATTACTACCTTTTTATGCTGCAACCGAAATAGTAAAAAGCTTTGTTTCTGTTAAATAAAAAATTCACTCCATTATGAATTATTGCAACAAAGAATAGACACAAAGTGGAACGATAAGTAAATACAACACGGCGACGTCATCTTAATCATCGTCGTCGCCATCGTCTTCGTCTTCGGCTTCGTCTTCGTCGTTTCCTAACACCGTTCCCCTGTGTGGCCGACGTCCGAAAATTCAAAAATAGCCGATGTGAGACAGTCAGTGCGGCGATGTCGACAGCGAACGACGGTTCGGCGGTACGGTTCGGCCGATGGTGGTGGTGCTGGCGGAGAAGAAGGCGGAGTACTACGACCCGCGGCCTTACAATGCCGACGACGATGTACCACCCGAGGACAATCATCCTTCTGAGCGTACTGGCGTTAATCTCGGTCCTCCTTGGTCACGTTGACGCCGCCGCAAGGAGGCAGGCAGAAGGAGGCCGAGCCGGTGATCGAGGAAGTCACTGCCAAGCAACTCGAACGGCTCCTCAACGAGAAGGACTTTGTTGCCGTGTATTGGTGTAAGTGTTCTATCAATCGTGTAACGATCCTTCGATCGTTTGATCTTATCACAAATTATAGTGTGATCTTGAATTATAAACAAGCCCTCTATCTAGAGCAGGGTTGAACGCGACAACAGGTACGACGCAACTCTTAAATTTATGATACGAGGATGAAACATTTTAAATATAAACGTCTACGAAAAAACTGTTTATCCTTTTTTAAAAATGTTACGTTTCTAATATAAAAAATTGTCATATGTCAATCATTTCAACTAATGAATGTTAAGATGATCTCTCTCGACATGGATATTTTTTTTATCTCCACATGATAATGGATTTTCGAGATCCTTAAATCGAAATTTAATTCGAAACTTCATTTTTCTCAAAATCATACTCATGAAATAGCGCGAACATTTAATTGTCTTATTTTTTATTTACGCAATTATACATATTTGCGTAGGAAAAAATCGTGCATGTATTTCATAACGTATAAAAATTGTAATGAGAATTTTTCTCTAAGTGAATAATAAGTATAGATGTCACGACTGCTATGCTTGATGGAATATAATATATAAATGCTTCATTTAAACACATACAAGAAAATGATATTTATAAAATGATGTAAATGATATATGTAAAATGCAGGCAACAGTGATAAATGGATTATGATAAACATGAAAAGCATCAGCAAAGCTAGATGTTGAAGAAATCTTAGCTTGGAACGTTATATTGAAATATCCGTAAATTATTTATGTAAATCATTAATATAAATTCTTACCAAGTTTTGTAAGAATGAAAAAAGTATGGCTACTGAATTATTGGCTTTAAATAGAACAATATTTTAAATTTCTATCTTTGTAAAACTGTGTTACTCTACCACCTTTACATCGTTTTCGTGTGGTTTTATGATTTTTTTCATTTCTTATCATATTAGGCTCATTTATTTTGGTTAATTGTAATAATAAAAATGTATTAAAATACTATTCGAATTCTTGTTAACATATTTATTATATAACGCGAGTGTGGGTGTTGATGAAAGCTACAGTTAGAGTTACGGAATACTGTTCGCCATTAAGACTGTTCTATATGTAGCAAAAGAAATAATAATTTTTTAGAATGACCGCGGGAAATTTATTTATAAATAGTTATCATTTTTATTTATACGTTTTTATCTTTAAAAACAAATATTAAAAATTTATCGCATAAAATATATCGATGATATTAATAAAAAGTGTCGTACACTGCATTTTTTGGGAAAAAATGTGACAGTTTTTTTTGTTTTTTTTTTTCAAAACATATATTAAAATTTATATTGCTTCCAAAAAATAAAGTTTTATTCCGTATTAATTTAATATTCTTTTCAATTTTATCTCTTTCTTTCTCTCTCTCTCTTCAGAAAGATGATTGTATGACTAAGCCTTTTGTTAAGTTATAGTTCACGATACTTTAATCGATATACACGTTTTATGAACGATAGTTCTACTGCCGCAAATTACCCTCACGTGAGAATTAACAGGTACTAAATCTACTTCTTCTGCCAAGTGCTACGACCGCTCAGTAGGACGGCCTGTCTCGAGGTGGCCTCCCGAGTTTGCTAATCTAGCAACCTAATGCCGCGCGCGAAACGCTTCATTTAATTTAAGCAGTAGACGACCTTTCTCGCCAATCATCCGTAGAAGAATATCTGAATTAATTGGACGACTTTGTTTCTTTTTTAAATGTATTGAGATATTGAATTGCACTATATGCTGAATATACCGAAGGTCACATCTCGCATGGCAATCAGCCAAAATATATCCTTGTGTATGCATTTCAGAGCTCCCCAAAGATAATTGATGTAACACAATCCTTCCTTTTTTTCAATAGACGAGACAAATATCGGATTTCCCTGCATTTTTTTTTATAAGATAAATATAGAATTACACATCTGTGAAATTCAATACGTAAATGTGCGTGTGATGTGTGTCAATATATCCGATATGTCCCTTATGGTATTTAAAAATATATTCACAGGGTGAGCTTCAACAGGATGTTTTAAAAAGACGCATTAATTCAGATTTGTATACATCTCCGGATTTCGTGATAGGAGGGAGACCAATTACGAGTCTTTGCTTGTAGAGCAATCCAGGAAACACATATAGCGAGAACTGACTCATTAGTGTGACGCATAACGAGATGCGGAAGCGCACGAGCGACGATCACAGAGATTCAGCCATGATCTGATTTGTCGAATTCACTTAAGACTCGCGTGTAATATTAATTTAAATTAATTCAATTTATATTAAATAAATGTAATAATTCATATTAAAATAAATGTAATATAATAATATTTTTCAACATGTCAAACATTGTACAATTAAATGTCTGATACATTAATATATGATTTTGAGCGAGACAATTAATTTTGCGAAATTGCTGAGGATTAATACACTATATTTGTATATTATATTCAAATTTCACACACGTCTCGGAGAAATCGATCATCGTGACTTCGAAAAGATGATAACTGAAAACTGAAAAGGAATGAAGGACATTATGGAAATAATAAGTTTGCAAGTGCATATCTCGCAGGGAGTAAGGTTTTCCGGAGCGAGATAAAATTTCTGACAACCTGTTCACGCGTTTGCATTGCATATCGCCTGAGAGCTCGCATACTTACCGTGATTTTCTCTTGAATCATCTTTTCGTAATACCGAGTGATATAATCGACCCCAGATTTTCGGTCGCAAACGCACCAACATGCATCGTGCCACGAACGTGCGGTAAGCATGAGAAGTTTACTTTTACCGCGTCGACTCAAAATACATTATCACGAAATCCTATTTCACCGTAACTTTAGCCGCACGGAAGCAAGATGAAGACAGCATTACACCTAATCTTTTTAAGTTAATGCGCGCGGTGTATAGTAGAGACATTTGTTGTGCAAAGTCAAAGGAAGTTCTTATTCAAGTAGAGACGTCAAAATGACTCCAAAATGGAAGTCCAGAAGTCACTTTGACTTTTTGTTCCGCTCGGGTGTTCTTCAATGTTTTTTCCTCCGTGATTTTCCTTTTAGTCTGGATTTAATAGAGACATTAAAGTGCAAAACGCGTCCTGAAATTTAAGATTGATCGACCGAATCGAAGGAAGATCGTCAAAAGATCCGCCCGTCTCTTAAACGTGCTGTAGCAAGGCTGGCGCTCCGGTGGACGCCACTTTTAGCGCACGTTAAAGTTATTTTTGCGCTTATCCCTCTCTTCTTCACGGCTATCGTCCCCGCTGAAAACATAATCCCAGCCACGACGACCACCCTGTGCATTCGATAGATTGCCTTCAGCTCGCGACGTCGCGTAATACGGATCTGTCACCAGCAGCGCGTCGACTTCAATTTCCCTGAAGTTTCGCGAAATGATGCACAGAATCCTATCAGAGCTAACCAGGAGATCCCAGAGGATCCACGAAGGATCCCAGATGATGAGCTGAATCCCGGGCGCTGAACCTATTTCCAGATATATCAGATATCCGGATCTGTCTATTTGACGCTGTCGTACTCGTGCGAATGAAGCTTTTCTCTTTTTCACTTTATCAACCCATGTTTACGTCAGCCTAAGCTAAGAAGCTGAGGACCTGTCAAGTTATTCGAAACATTAATTTATGAATTATTTCTTTCTATGAAAAAAAAGTTTTTATATGATAAAAATTAGAGATACGAAGCGATGATTTCATATAGAAAAGAAGATGTAAAATCTTGATACGAGAATTTTTGGCGTAGAACGAAAAGGAAGGAAGGAAGGAGAACGATTATCGAAAGAGATGTACGATAGAATCGACTGGCGAAGCGTCGGAGGACCCAGACGACGAGCTCTCGCGTCGAACCTATTTCCAGCTGCGGCTGCGTCCTCGCGACTCATGTCGCTGTACGCTCGTGTCGAATTCTTTTCTTCTGGGTTACCGTTTCGAGACTCGTATGTACTCCCTATCCTTTTCTCTTTATCTTGAATCGACGACTTCTTTGTTGTCACCAACAGGTGTAACGAAAAGAGTGAGCTTCCTCACATAATGTATTGCTATTATATCGCCACTTTAACACACTTCTGAAATATTTTTAATAAATATAAGAGAAGGAAGAATAGAAAGAGATAGGATAGTACATCTGTTCTAAAAAAATCTGATATTATTTACGATATTGAGTAATAATTGACTATATGAAATTAGACGTAAGATAAATAAAATAATTTCCATAATAAAAAGTTATTACATTAAATGGGCAGTTTTTGTAGCATGTATAAATTTAGCTGAATACAGATTTGAAAATAATCTTCTTTGGACCACCAAAATAATTATATGGGATGCTCAAATTAATTATTAGAATGTCAATATTTTTTTGCAGCATTTGTCATCAATGCTTAAACTTTCTACGTTACTTTTATGATCCAACAAAATTATTTTCAGATTTGTGTCGAGCTAAATTTTTAGATACTTTAGCAAAACAGTTTTTTTCATATTTTATGTTACTCGATGAGAGTGAAATTCGGCGCGATGTCTCGTTCGTGTAATAATAACACCGAAAACAGTATCGGCATCTCGAGAGCCCTAGACATCCTTTCGGCCAGAAATCTAAAATTACTCATATCCACTGTGCGGGGGAATGCCTTTTCCGCCTTTGGACGATTCAAATTGGACGATAAATAAGCAAATATTTTTCTCCAAGTTCTCCTTTTTTTGTACTTATGCATAACATTGAGTTATGTGTATTTATGTAAAGTTATAATAACATTGAGATGTGTGTATTTATATAAGGTTTCAATGCTGAAGACCATTATAACAATAATGGTCTTCGAGATATCAGATTTCTTAGTTTGTGTGAATTTCAAAATGTCACGATGTCTTTAAAGCGGTGTGAACATTTCAGACATTTTAAACAACTCAAGCTAAAGAATTTCATGACCACTTCGTTTAAATAACTATGTTATTTACAATTTACGTATAGTTAAATGGACTTTTAAAAAGATGTTTAAATTTAATATTTTGCTTTAATGACTAATAAAAATTTTTTTTCATATAAATCATTTAAGAAAATTCGATATCTTTACTCGATTATAAATTATACATTTCAATTTTACGTTTAATATATATTTCAATATTATGTTACGGTGCAAAATACTGAAAAAAATTAAAAAAGGATTGCTTATCTACTGTCTGATTTGATGTCAAACTGCCTCTTTACGTCATTATGATGTGGAACACTTATTCCGCATGGACACGTGGCCTCGTTTCCGAGAACTGTTGGGTCAATGGATTTAAAAACTACAAATACATGCAAGTGTATTTAAGTTAGAATTTCCTTCATTACTACTTTAAGGGCTATAATTTCAAAGTAAAAAATTACATAAATTTTTTTTCTTTATACATATTATAAACAAAAGTAAATTAATTATATACTTTGCAATTGCAACTTTCATGATATGATTTATTTGATAAAATATATTTATAAAGTAATTAAAGAGTCTCTTTTCTTAATTTATGCACTAATCTCTGTAAACTTCGAGCAACTGCCAAATCCATGTTTGCCAAAAATGTAAGGCATCTGAAAATTGTACTCGCTTAATAAAAAAGTTCCAAGCAATATTCACTAAATTGTATGAATGGAAAATATGAATGAAGACGTTCAAAAATATTAACCTATTTCGACGTGTCTAAGAAAGCCTTTTACAATTTTTCGTTATCATAATATATGTGTCTGTAGTATAAAATACATTTTTTAATTATCTTAAAAGTGTGAAATTTCTACAGATCATTTACATTGGAGTTCCTTTTTTTTAAAGTTACGAAATTTGCAATTATGATATATTCGAGGTGTTGTAAACATCAATAACAATTTGAGCTACTCATAGATGACTGTTGCATAAATTTGAAGCAATTCACGAATAGAGCGGAAACATTCTATGCACGTGCGACGATTAATCTTATTCGATTGCGAAGTGTGCTCCCAAACATTTTATCTTCTATTTCTGAGAGAAGGTCATATCGGCAAAATTTATTCAGTAATGGATGTAGACATTTGATTGAGAAGAACGTATAAAAAATGAAAAAATTATAATTAAAATACAATTTCAATAATAATAGATTACATTTTATGAATGAATTGTCAACTTTGGGGATAATTACTATTAATTTATTTAAATAAATTTATTTAAATAACAACAAAATGAAATTATTACACAAATTACGTGATGTAAATAATCCTTGGTAATAAACCTTTTAATATTTTATCGCTATAGTCATATCTAATTCTGTATTGGCTGAAGCATATAAAGCGCAGACCAAACTCTGTAGTAATGATTAGTGTAATATATTCCTATGTTTATGCTTCATACCGACAGTCTGTTTCCACATTTACGCCTTGGTTTATTTATATTGTTACTCCACTTTACTAAGTCCACGTCGGGACAAGCTTCGTTATTCCGGCAGAGTTTTGCTGGACTTAAAGCGTGTGTTTTTTGCTACTCTTTTTTAAGAAGAATTTCTCACGTTAATTAAATTTTCTCTATACGTGCTCGACGGAAAATTATAATCTCGATAATCTCGAGCCAAATGTGTATTCTAAAGCAAGACCAGTCCGACTGGAGCGACTCAATTTCATGTATCTTGGTTACTTTACATAATTGTAAATGAGAACATCGCAAACGCCCTTGGCGAAGATATCCGCGGATAACGGCGACGAAGACGAGAAAACGATGTCGACGACGACGACAGTATGGGCGAGGCCGTTCGTTCTTGTATTTTTAGTGGCTCGTAAACTAGGCACTGGCCGTCGTTCGATCTCGTTGTCTCTCTCTTCTTCATGTAGTAGCGACATACATAATCCGAATTAAAGAATCAGATTAATTTTATTTAAAAAAAATTATAATTGTTAAAATTTTGCAAGTGTAATATTAGGATAATATTAGGATACGTAATAGACGAGAATTACTCTGGAAAACCTGAATAGTTCATAGTAATAGAAACATCTGTTTGATATGCTCTAATTTTAGAATAAAATTATTTTAATGAATCAAGTAATGATTGGAACAGTTAATTTCACTAACAGGAAGTAATCGCAGGGTGCCAAATTCGGGGAGTACAGTGGGTGAGCAAACACGTTTGCTTGTTTTCGGGCCAGAAGATGAAATTGCCGCTGAAAGGAGAGATATTCAAAATATACAAAAGATATTAAAGCAGAACCTTCACGAATCAATTCCAGTTATTGATTGCTATCGACATGTTCTGTGAAAATATTTTTTAAAAATAAAATAATTTTTATCATAATCAATGTAACTTTTTAATATAAAATCAGTCATTTTATTATTTTATTATTTCGTTCAAGCATATCATATATACTACAGATTCTCTTGTGATGTTGATTCTATTCGTTTGATTATGTTTATCTTTGGCGTAGAATGCATATTCAATTGAGGTGTGTCCGTCAGTTGGCATCGGATTAGCTTCGGTTGATCGGCCAGGAATCCTAAATATATCTATATTTACAATGTTCAATTCAATCCGCTGTTTAAATGTATGGAATTTCCATATTTTTTCTTCAATAATGAAGAAACCGTATTTGTGATTGTTTCTAATCGAAAAAGATGTAGAAATGGAAATTCCGAGCATTTAAGTAGCGGATTGAACATTAATAAGTAAATATAGATATATTTTGAATCCCTAATCAAAGTTAATTGAAACAAAAAATGCCAACGATGCCAACCAATCGAATATGCATTCTTCCTTAAAGACAAACATAATTTGATCAATTATTCTCGCCCCTTCGTGACAGTTGACGATATGACGATGAGTAAAATAATTCTGAAAATGTACTTGTCTTCTTTAATGGAGAAGAAAATGCGAGAAGTGCCACTTGTTACTTTGCAAAAAAGCTGTATAAGCAATTTCTTATCTATATGTTACATTCGAACAATTCCATACATAATATTCATTTCTTTTGAAGAATAACTCAGTATTTTTAATACGTGTGAATCTTGATCATTGTAGTATCGTCATAAGACATGCCGATATGCGCAAACGATCCCTAACGTCATTTGTATTTTGATCCTTTTTCTCGATAATCTTCTCAGAAAAAGAAAATAAAAAAAAAATGTACGATAAAAAAATGAAAATAGACTTCTTATATAGGACGGTGTATTTATATATTTATTCGCTCGACTTCTTCACGAGTTTTTTTTTCAAAGAATAAGAATCCTGTTTCTAAGTTTATCATAATTATACTCTTAATCTCGACGTGTTTCAGTACAATAATATTCATGATTTCTGACATATTAGGTGGTATTCGTAGTCTGTTCTTATTTTGCTAATACGGCTCTCTGGCTGTTCATAATATCTTAAGACTGTAAGACAGTCTTAAATATAAGATCCAACTATAAATACCAGTCATTAACTAATAGACGATATCGATAGATGATAGTATTGTGTTAATTAAAGGCATGTTTTTCTTTTGTGTTTTTTTCTAATTTGTATTGACTAGTAGACTATCGATAAATTTCTCTTAACTTTCGACTATTACGACAGCAACCAGTGGACACAGTCCAATTTATCTGGCACAGCTTGTCGAAAATTCCTTCGCTGCGTTACATCTCCCTCTCGCTTTACGCTTCTTAGTCAAATCATTCTGCCAACCGTTTCGCGGGGGTGTCCGTTAACCGCATGCTATTACGTTACTCTCAACGATGGCGGAGCAAAGAGATGGACAAAAACGTAGAGAGAGAAAGAAAATGAAAAAACAAGTAGATAAAAAAATGGCGCAAAGATAAAGAAAATAAAAGATGCGGATATGTGATCACGGGAGTAAAGAAGCATAACGGAAAGAAAAGTTACCAGTGAACAAACTGAAAGAGAGAAAGAGAGCGAAAAAGAGAAAGACAGATGGCAAAACTAAGAGCGAGTAAGAAGACAACAGAAATAGAGGGGAAGAGAATCGGAACCACCTCTCCTGTTTCTTCTAGCTCTATTCTAAGGAAGTCGTCACCAAAAATGGCGGGGCGCGCGAAGCGTATATGCGACGATGCGCGTAACATCGTCGCCCGCGCTTTGTTATCGCTTGATATTATCGCAAGACGTAATCAAGGTCTTCGCGCGACGAAACGCAATGATTTTCCCAAGCACAGAAAACTGAGAGAACGGGGAGATGGGACAATATCTCGATGCCTATAGTCGATAATTGTAACCTAACACCTACCGCAGAGACAGTGGTTTGCTCTCTGTACGCTCGAATGAAGCGCAGCCCGCCAAGAATGTACGCAATCTGCCAAGGAACGGGAACGATAAGCGTAAAAATGTGCAAAAGCGGGATCGATCTCTTCTTATAGCCATCTGAGGAAGCGAAGCTTATTTAAAATTAGAGTACAAAACATCGTTGTCCACTTAAGCACTACAGCTTTGTCAACCATTTAATTACATTAGTTTATAAGTGTTGAATAATTTTTAGAGTAAGAAAAGAAAACAAACAAAACTTTTTTTTTTAACATATTATAGAGTGCTAAGTTCGAATGTTCCGCTAGAAAAATTCATCGGATCAAATTTTTTAAATAATATGTTAATTTTTAAATATAACATGTCATCTTTCAGATATATATTTTTTATAGCATATCAAGTTTTAAGATACAGTATTTTTTTCCTGAATCATTATGATAAGTGACCAGTAAGACTTCCATCAAGATTTGATAATAATTGAGAAATATTTTCAGTATTGGAACGAAAACGTTTGAAGCGACTATTGATGGATTCTAGGCAGCTCCAAACGATGTGTATACCAATGTACATTATATTAGCAATTATTATACACACACACATACACACACACACACACACACACACACACACGCACGCGCGCATGCATGCATAATTATCCGTATGCATGTAGGCCAATATTTAGCTAATATGCGGAAAATTGGCATACGTTGGTCATGTCATCTGGAGTCGCCTTAATATATAAAACCGATTCAAAATCGTACAAAAAACAAAAATTAAACGCTCAATACTGCTGAGATTGTTTTTCTAATTTCAATAAAACTTCACTGTATTGGAAAAAAATGTTTTTTCTTGTATCTCAAAAATCAGACTTGATGGAAATATTTCTATAAAATTCGGATTCAACGTCAAAAATTACCCTAGAAGTTTTTATATACTTTTGCACAAAATCTTGTAAACTAGTTTATCAATTTATATTCTTTTAATGAATGATGTGTTTCTTGGCAGTTTTAAAAAATTACAATTAAATATTAATTAATACATGTGTGCCCTAATGCACTCTTAACAAAATGTTCTACTAAATGTGTTGTATTATATTTTTATTAAATACCTATATTATATGTAAAATAAATATAAGCATTTTCAATCGATGTCTACTCCGGTTTCTTATTATTTAATATAATTTTCCTAGATCTAGTAGTAATTTGTTTACAGATGCTCGAAGTTGCACCACATGCGACAAAGTCCTGGCCGAACTGGAGAAAATCGACGACGATACAGACCACTTTGGAGTCGACTTTGTCAAAATCAACGATAAACGACTGGCGAAGCAATATGGTATCAAAAACTTTCCGGCTCTTACATATTTCCGCGAAAAAGAACCAATCATATACGATGGTAAGCCAGTATTTAAATACACCTACTTAAACGCATAATAAATATCATTATTAATATTTCGCTAAAATTATGTTAAATTAGTGAGAGCAACAATTGAGAATTTACTAATAAATGAAACTGATAATTATAAAATTTATATAAAATATTATTAGTCACTAAGACTCCGTCTTGATTGAATATGGTAAAAAAACATCAAACTATTAATATAATATCAATGTTATAATTTTATACTTAATATATAAATGAATATTACACACATTGCATATAACAGCTGTATTAATGAATGTGAAACTATAACATTGATGTTATGTTATTACTTTATGTTTACTGGGACCCTTCTTCACTTATTTGTGTTGAATATTTCTCAGTCGATTTTCACTTAATATTGTTTATATACAAATGTGTTATCGCACAGAGAAAAATATATATATATATAAAATTATTTACTTAGGTGACTTGATGGACGAAGAGAATGTACTGGATTTTCTTACTAGTTTAGAAGCTATGGATCTACCAGATCGTATCGAAGAAGTTAATGCAAAAATTCTGTCAAAGATTGTTGAGGAAACGGATTTTGTGGCAGTCCTCTTCTGTAAGTCTTCTGTTTTTCTCTTTATTAAATTAAGTCTTAGCCAAAAACATTCGGAAGATCGAATTATTCGAAATATGTCCAACATTCATCCTTTTATTTTCAATAAATTATCGTGCATGCAAATTTCGCTGTAAAACGTTTCTTAGAAAAGATTCTATGAAATACATATGTGAGATATTTTTTAAAAAATAGTCAAATAAAATAAAATAATTGATTCTAATCAATAATCGAATGTTTTCATCAAATCGTGAAATATATAACTATAAAGAAAAAATTTAATGTAACAAGGAAACATTTTTTCCATAAAAATATTTTTATAAAATATGTAAAACTAATATATTTAAAAATATTGATGATTTTAAATATAAGCTTAAGGATCACAAGATTACTTACGTATGCTTGATCTAAAGTAAAAAAAGATAATTTTGCATCAAATTAGTATGTAGAGTAATTTAAGAAAATTGTTTAACTCACGTAATAAAAACTAAACTAGCAAACAATTGAAATAGCAGAAGAAAATGCAATCAGAGAATGAGAAATACGAAACAAGACAGTTGCTCGCGAGTATGTAATTGAACAGCTGTAATTTACATGCACGGTTGAATAATTTTTTTACTAATGGTAAAGACATGAAAAAAGGATAATTGGTTTCAACTGGCACCTCTGAATTTTTTAGTCTGTGTATTCGTAAGATTTTCTATAGTTCGGCATCCATTCAAAACTAAGTTCTAGGCTAATAATTGTATCAGTCAACATCGAAAAATCAACGGTGCTACAGTGATGTTACGTAATGTACCCTGATCGTCATCCGTGTACCTATCGTCCGTTTAATCTGTTATTGTCCGACGTCTTACTAATCAATTGTGTATGTCACGTTTGCGATGAAATTGTTCGTCACTCTCCGCAGAACACAAACTAACAGTAACATTACATCAATATTATAATTTTCCACTCAATAAAATAAATTTAATATAACACATATTATACTTTATACTTACATTGTTGAGTTAATTATAACATTAATGTAATATTAATATTTGTGTTCTGCGGATCTGTACATAAAATATAAAAATCGCGATTAATTTCCCTGTAAATACGCTACAATTTTAAAATATTGTGTATTCTTGTGTATTCTGCCATATGCACGTTGATCATCATTAAACACAATAAATTAATAAAATGGCAAATTTAATGAGGTGGCTTTCAGATCTTTTGCTATCATTATTACAATCTTAATTATAATTAGATACATATATATCACTATGTACAGTTTCATGTTCCTTGAGTTGCAGTTGTTCTAATTTCATGTATACAGAGAAGGGTCTAAAGAGATACATTTTCTTATCGTTGTTTAATCAACAAACAAATGACTAATGTCTATTATCTGTTTTAATGTTATTAATCTGTTTTAATCTATTATTAATAGCAATCGTTCTCTGTATAAAATATTTACATCAGTTTGTCTATTTTATTTTATCTGTAAAGTTCACCCAATTATTTTTATTGTTTTTGTTTTTTATTATCAATCAAGCTAAAATATCTTATCGCAAAATGGAAATTTTATATCAATAAGGATATAAATTTCGACAATCAGATCTGTCGAAAGTATCCATCCACTTTGCGGTTCGATTACATACAAAATATACTTGTAAATAATACATATATGTGAAAATTTTTGTGTGTGTTGATATGAATAGGTCCAAATACGGAGCGGTGTGCAGGCATCGGTTCTAGTAAGTACATACTTATAAGAAATCGATGTGCTTAATATCTGTGGCACAGTATTCTAGCTTTTTTACACAGTAAAACACACACACACACACACACACACATACACACACAGAACAGAGCTATATGCATTCGATATCGGCTGACGCACTAATGAAAGATCACTTTGCTGTTCAATTGCAATTATATACTACCATTGTAATGCTAAATTATTTTTTTCTTAAAACGCCTATTCTTTTATTGCAGCTATATTTGATTATGATGTCAGAAGCGAAGAATTATGGATTTTTTTTCCTGAGATTATTTTTTTCGTTCTTTTTTTTGTAAGGAAGTGATTCTTCGCAAGTGCATCACCCGGAGTGGCGACATTGATATATATTTTCATATAACAATTTTCATTTATTCTTGACTTGTCGATCTGCATGTTTATCGATTATCAAAGTTGATCTATCGCGTTCCTGCAGCACTTCGCTCAAATGTGCGTATACAACGACAGAGGGATGCGAAGAAAAACAGATATCAATGGAGTGGCAAGAATATTTACACTCATTTCACTTTTTATGTACAATTTTTAATATACGATGAATACATTCATGAAATCTTTTAAAAATTATTTTAATAAACTAGAATAATTGATAATAGTTTAAATTGTGTAATTGATAAAGAATCGACTAACATCTCAAGCTTTTTAAGTTTTCTGCCTTTATCATTTATTATTATAGTGCTTTGAACTGTAATTCTTAGCTAATTAAAATATTAGCATTAAATATTTAATTATCATCCGCCTTTAGAACTGTGTATCAATCAGATATAGAATATGTAGAACGCATTATATATATATATATATATTTCTGTTTAGAATAAAACAATGCATTAGAGTGAAATTTTGAGAATAATTGTGACTAATCGAATCGTTTCGATATCATTTGTATTTAAGACTATCTAACATATCTAAAGACGGTCATCCCCATTATTTAAAAAAATGGAATATTTTATGAAGTTTTTCGATAACATGGCAAAATTTTATAATTTATGTATTTTCTATTTGTTTAGTAATTATTGACTGATATTGGATATGAGTGATCTAAGAATAAAATAAAATTCAATTAAACTAGCATAAGTTTTTAATTTTATATTTATGGAAAAAACGCTATATATGTGAACGGAATAAAACGCTCGAGAGAATGGCGTTGATCGTTTAATAACAGAAACACGCAATAATGCATTTTTTTATTTCAAATGGGACAGACAAACCAGACTGCAAAAAGTGTCTCAAGGCCCTACAAGAATTGGAAAACATCGATGACGAAGCCGATCAATTGGGCATTGGCTTCGTAAAGATTGCGGACGAGGAGTTGGCAGATGAGTATAATCTCGGTCCTCTCCCAGTTCTTGTATATTATAGGCATCAAATTCCAATTATTTACGAACGTAAGTACAATAGAACAAGAATAATATATGACATATGCGTTGCAGCATTTAAATGATTGAAATTATGCAATATACAATTTTAATTATTTAAACGCTAATTAGAATTAAGATAATTTTGTGATATTTACGTTAATTTCTTTAAGAAAACGAATCAGAATATTTCTATTACAGTAATAGTACATAATGTCTTACAACAATTTAGTGAAACTATACACAATTCGATGGTTAACGATTGAGTGACTATCACAAATTTTCTATGTCGCTAAAGTATTTTACTTTATCCTTTAATTATATGAAGCAATACAGAGATGAAATTAACTCGCAGTACGTGCTCTTAGATGAGTTGAGTAGAGAAGAAGACGTGCTGGAATGGCTGGTAGCGAACAAGAGCACGGGAGATGAAGAGGATGTTATCGAAGATGTTACCGCCAAAACGTTAAACACACTAATTGGAAACATTGACAATTTAGTCGTTCTGTTCTGTTCGTATCTTTTTGATCATTTTGTCAGTCTCATCTGTCTTAGCTTTATCTTGCTTTGTAATATGCCCTCGTGCTTGTAGATGATCACGGTGATGAAGACTCTATGCAGGTCCTAAATGAGCTAGAAAAGATCGACGACGATTGTGATAAGCACGGTATTCAGTTCGTGAAGATCGACGACGAAAAGGCTGCGGAAGAATTCGGAATCGACGATTTACCGGCGATCGTCTATTTCGAGAAGCAGATCCCGAATGTTTACGACGGTGGGTAGGTGAATCGCACATACTGAGCGAAACGGTAATATAAATAATATCAAAAATAAAATCACAAAAAAGATCGTATTGATTCTAGACTAATAAAAGAAAAAGTTTGTAAATTATTTATGTAGATTAATTCATTCAGAAAAATAACACAATAATTGCAGGAGATATAGAAGATGAGGACGAAATTTTGGAATGGCTGTTGTCGCAACTCGAAAAAGACGAGATAGAAGACGTCACTGATGAGATGCTGGATCGTCTCATCAAAGATGGGAAAACTATAGCTGTATTGTTTTGTAAGTAACTTTTGTAAATTAATAGATGAATATTAGATTTAAATAATATTAAAACGTATTTATTACGATAACGCAGACGATAATAACGATCGGAAATCTCAAAGAGTTCTCAATGAATTGGAGAACATCGACGATGAATGCGATCAGCTTGGCGTAACTTTTGTGAAGATCGACAATGCGGAAGAGGCTAAGGAATACGGCATTCAAAAAATACCTACAATGCTTTACTTTGAAAAGGGTATTCCGATGGTGTATGAAGGCAACCTCGAAGATGAGGAGAAAGTGCTCAAATGGTTGGAGCAGCAGCAAAAGGCTGACCAGATCGAGGACGTTACCGACGAAATGCTTGACATGGTTATAGACAAGATGCAGCACGTAGCCGTTCTCTTTTGTCAGTAACACACTTCTAGAGCTTCTTTCTTCTCTACCTGATAATTGAAAATTGCATTATTGTTATTTTCAATTGTCGATATATGCTGACATAATTATTGATATGATTTTATCATTACTATGTAGATGACAAAGATCAGAAGAAGAGCCAAAAGGTGTTAAGTGAATTAGAGAACATCGATGACGACTGTGATCAGCACAACATAGCCTTCGTGAAGATCAGCGACTTGGATGAGGCAAAAGAATATGGCATAGATTCGCTTCCCACTTTGGTGCTCTTTGAACGAAAGATACCACACATTTACGATGGTTAGTTTTTTGAAAAACTTTCATTTATTTAAAAAAGAAGAATAACTAATAATAGAGAAATGATTAAGAAATTTTTTTCATTTGCGTTTCGCAGGCGATCTCATGAACGAAGATCAGATACTGGGCTGGCTGTTGCATCAGAAAAAACACGCCGAGATCCCGGAAGTAACGGACGAAATGGTCGAAAAGCTCGTAGAGACTTCGCCGTACATAGCAGTCCTGTTTTGTAAGCGATCGATTCGTCTTTCTACCTCCTTTTAACATTCTTCCACTGTTACTTGTTAGGTAGGTGCTGTTATATGGTCGCAAGTGAGAGCGACCAGCGAATTAATTCTTTTCCGTAGACGACAAGGACGATAAGCAAGACATGCGGATCCTGAACGAGTTAGAGAACATAGACGATGACCTGGAAAAGGAGGGGATCATCATTGTTCGCATAGATAACGACGCCGAGGCCAAGGAATACGGTATCGATCATCTCCCAACTCTGGTATATTTCGAAGACAAAATTCCGGCAATATACGAGGGCGATCTACTAAACGAAGACGAAGTCCTCGAATGGCTGATAGAACAGAAGAACAGTGCTACCATCGAAGAGGTCACGGACGAGATACTGACGGATCTCATAGAGGATCATGAATACGTTGTGGTATATTTCAGTAAGCAAACATTTCTCATCAGTATTATCTACAGAAAGTCAAATTAATTATTAATAGCTTCATTGAATTAATTGTATTAGAATTCCTTTTATCCGAACATGTCAAAGGGCAAGACAGATAACTGAATAGTTCAGATAACAAAGGTACACTAATTCTTCCTTTTCCAGTACTTATTAATTCTGATAACAGAAGTTGAAAAAAGAAAATCAAAGTCGTCGAGTTCCTATTATCTGAACAGCAGCTATGATATATTTGGAGCTAAGCAAATTCCATTTGTGTGAACTTTGTTCATATAAATGGAATGAAAATAATGTGGAGTTCTACTATATCCTCTTCGATTGCTTACGACATAATCCGCCAAAAATTGTGACAGGTGGAAGTTGCGACGAAGGAGAAAAATGTGACAATATCCTTGAAGATTTAGAAAATATTGACGACGAGCTGGATGAAACGGGCATTATATTCGTTACTACCGAAGACACCACTACAGCAAAGAAATATGGCATCAGGCATTTTCCAACTCTCGCGTTCTTCCGAAACAAGGATCCGTTGATTTATACTGGCGATCTCGATGACGAAGATGAAGTATTGTCTTGGATTACCGATGAGGACACTTTGGAGATACCAGGAAAAATCGAAGAAGTCAATACTAGAATGCTGGAGAACATTCTCGACGAGAACGATTATGTCGTCGTCTTTTTCTGTATGTCAATCGCAAAATGATCAAATGTATCAAATGTATCATTATATGAAAGGGATGGTTTTACTGAAGTATAAAAATTTAGCTAGATATAGATCTGAAAATAATTTTGTTACAGACAAAATAATTATATAGAATGTTAAAACTTTCTGCAGTATTGTTCATTATGCTGGAATTCTATAATTATTTTGATGGTCCAAAATTATTTTCAAATCTGTATGTAGCTCAATTTTTAAATAGAATATTCAGCAAAACCATTCTTTTCGTGTATAACAATAACAATATTTGCTTATAGATAAAGAAGGCGATAAGAAGAGCCAAAAGATCCTTCAGGAGCTTGAAAACATTGACGATGAGTGCGAAGAGAAGGAGATCGACTTTGTAAAGATTTCCGACGAGGGAATCGAAAAGGAATATGACCTTCCGGGATTACCGGCGTTGGCATTTTATAGACACAAATTCCGACAGATCTATTCGGGCGACATGATGCACGAGGAAGAAATTTTAGAATGGGTCCTCGAACTTCGTACAACAACGCCGGATGTTATCGAGAGCGTCGATAGAAAAACATTACAAGTACTTATCAACGATGTTGAGCATCTCGCCGTGTTCTTTTGTAAGTATAAACTTTTAGCTACTAAATTTATGTATATATAAAAAAAAAGGTGTTTGTATGAGAATATATCTATAATGCATAAAAAACATCCTATATATTTTTATTTATCGATTATTTATGGATATATTATTTATATCTTTTTCGATATATTTGTTTTAAATAACAACTGGCTTAAAATTAGTCAAAAAATTCACAATTAAAACGCACTTAGAGAGTAAAAAGTATTCTAATATATAATAATATAAGATATTATTTTTCTTTTTTATATACGTGAAGTAAAACGCATGTAATGTTTATCTTTTCAAAGATTACATAATTAGAGTTTATAATTCCAAAAATAGCATTTTTTTCTAATAAAAATAATTTCAAAAAATTATAAATTTATATTTTAGTATTCAGAACGCGCTTTTATCGATTTATTTTTGCGCGTCCTTATTTTCGACATTCTATAGTAGATATATACATAATGTGAACTTCATGCTAAATGTACGCTAATGTCATTATAAATACATTCTACGGGCCAAAATTGGCTATTGTGTGTATGTTCTCGAGATCATATATAATAGAAAAATTATAATTTTTAATAGACGATGACAAATGTGAAACCTGCGCGGATATTCTCGAGGAATTAGAAACGATTGACGATGATACTGACAAACACGGTATTCAATTCGTCAAATCAAATGATGCTAAACTGGCGGCTGAAATCGGTGTTTTCTCCTTTCCGGCTCTCGTTTATTACGAGACCGGAGTCCCCATCATGTACGACGGTAAGTACTGAAAGCTTTAATTCTGTTTTTTTATTATCGAGCTTACCCTATCTTCTTCATATAATCCTGGTTTTTTTTTTCACGGAAAAGAAACAAGATTAAATTACCCTTATGCTACGCGTTCTCCCTTTATTAAGTCACTCTTCACCACTTAAAAATAAATTAATTAACGAAAAGATTTCAATGCAACAGAATTAATAATGCAGCGTATTTAGTCCATTTTTAGATCATTTTATGATCAGATTAAAAGTCGCTGACTGCTACTAACTTTTCTTGAAAATTATATCAATATATTATAAATTCGAATCTATATGATCATAATGAAGAGTGACTTAGCGTGTTCCTTTCAGCAATTTCCACGTCGATAAAGCGATAACGCGAAACATGACACCGACAATGATCACGGTGCGTTATCGAAGCTAGCTGATCCTGATACGCGTGTGTGCCTTTTGTAGGTAATCTTAAGAACGAGGACAGAGTTCTGGAATGGCTAATCGAACAGAAAAGTAAGGAGATTTCTAGGATGATGATTATTATTACTGGTGTACTGTTCTTTGTGACGTTAATCTCGGTCGTGACTATACCACCGGGCTACGAGTACAATACTCGCGCTGTGTTGATCACTCCGATCACATTACCACCACGATTACCATGATTGCAATAATGATAAACGATAAAGAAGGAAAAAAACGCAAATGAAACATTCGTCGAATCTAAGGGGATTTCCTGTAATCGTTTATTGCGTTGTATCTCGATTCGCGTAAAAAAGGATTAAAAAAAAGGGTTCGATTCAAAGTTTGAGACGTCACGAAGCTCGGTGAAACGCGATTTTCAACATGCACGCTGGCCATATTATATTCTCACGGTATAATGCATTTAAATCACTCTCGCAAGCTAATCTCACTTATATTTTGCCTTTTTTACTCGCTCTTTCATATTGTTACGTGCTAGTATACAACTACATCGACGCAATAATGCAGAACGTGTCACGTGATGCGTCGTACAAATCTTCCCAAGTCTATCTCGCGAAAGAAAGTATTACGACGTGTCACTGTTGAATTACAAATAACGACTTTATGAATTGCCCAAATATTTGAAGCTTTACATCTTACAGCTTTCGGCGCACTAATAACGGCTATTCTACTTCTTTTTTTATTTCTTTTTTTTTGGACGCGTTTAACAACAAAGCTTTCGTGATTTAAATCAATGTAAAGTATCAAAGTCGCGAATCAATTTGTATTATAAATTGTGGAAACTTGAACTATAAAGCACATTTTTATTTTGAAAAATTGAAGAAAAAAAATGTAATGCGAAAAAGGTACACAAACATATAGATAAAGTCGTATATTATAAATTTTATGTTTGGCAACTATCGATATCAGTATAAATATCATTATTAATTAATACGTTTATATTGTTGTTCTTAAATTATTTGAGTAGAATAATTCTATTTGTAAGTTTTCGTAAGCACGATTGCTGCATATAAGTTCATACAGTGGCCACTTTGATTATCTAAGCCTATTGTATTCATATCCGTATGATAAACGTGAAAATTGTAAATGTTATAGAAATGAGATAGAAAATGGGAAAAAAACATAATATTTTTTTTTTACATAATAAAATATAACAATTTTGCGTATGTAACAGAATTTCGGGAATGTTTAATGTGATGCGTCTATAACGTTTGTCATTAAAAAAATTTTTTATGCATGTCATCCCTTGGACCGAGGCCATATCGATCACAAAAAACCTACGTACACAATTCGGTTTTAAATCGCGCTGTATATTATCCATGATCCGTTAATATGCAGGTAATGGACGATGACGATGACGACGACGACGACGACGACGACGACGAAGACGATGACGATAACGACGACGATGACGATGACGACGATGATGATGATGATGATGATGGAGAATGATGTGAGGAGGTATGATGACGATGACGGCTGCGCCGACGGCGACGACGGCGACGACGAAGACGATGACGATAACGACGACGATGACGATGACGACGATGATGATGATGATGATGATGATGATGATGACGATGACGACGACGAAGATAGCGACAAAAATAATAAAAAATCAAACAAAGTTCTGAAGAAAATCCTGGACAAAGGTAAAGGCCCAACGACAACCCAGGAGGCCGAAGAGGAGCTCACGTGAGATCGAAGTGTGACGGGCTTTGTGTTGCGCGAAAGACAGAAACTATACAATGATATCCTAAAGCAGTAGAGAAATGTATACCAATAGATCGATTGGTATTCAATATAACAACGTAATTTAGATGAAAGTTGGCTGTTCACTCACCATTCACGGTAGAACTGGGAGGTGTAGGACATACCTGCATGAACCTATTGTCATCATATTTTACGTACTCACACTAGCAAAGTGCATCCATATGCCTGAACTACCTCCCAATCGGTCATCAGTTTCCTCAAAATCCCTAAATCTTTTTCGCGTAATGCATGCCAGCCTTATAACAATCCTTCTTTGACGGAGCTACGCAACCAAGCATTGTCATAAATTATTCTTAATTTGTAATTTCGACGTAAGATCTTTCAACATCTTAGTCTAAAATATGTTAATTTGATAAAGTATATTTTATTTAACGAAGTCACGTTTAATTTTTTTTTTTTTTAATGAATTAATACGTCGAAAAATTTATGGTGCGTAGCTCCTATTTTGTTTGCATTTTTACCAAATATTTTTGAAATACGGGCTTCTCTGAAGCGAGCCGATGGTTTCTGTTGACAGCTGTCGTCTGCAGCGAATTACGAGTCGAAAGAAATCGAACTAGTCTCCGTTCAAAAAAAAAAAGAAAGAAAGAAAAATAGCATTGCTAAACAATTTTGGATTGACACCATTGAATTCGCGAAGTAATTTATGAAAATAATTTTTTGTTACAAACATATATATTTCTTATTCAATATTAAATAAACAATATAAACATATGAAAAACACAATCATACGTAGAAGTGATGAAGAGGAGGCTGATCGGTTTGAACGGTTATCTAGAAAGAGTCGTCGACTCGCCGCGAGAATTTTCTATTAAAACATTGTCTATTAAAAACATGCACGTTTGGCTTTTGCTAAGCAATTGGGATTGCAGTGGAACATTCTCTATGCGCTAGCAACGTCGAGATCGCACGAGTCAATATATTTTCGTTTCACCTTGATTCTCTCTTTTTTTTATTTGTTTCCAATGTCTCATTAATTTCCCCCTTTTTTTCCTTCTTTTTTGTCATTCTGCCTATTTGTTCCATTATATTCATTTCGATCATTTTTATCCATGGTCCTATTTTTATTATTTAATTCAGATTGACTCGTGCGACGAGACCAATCAGTCATAGGCTAGCCAATTCTTATAAATCTCTCATTCTCCTTGTATCTGACTCGTTGTATATTTGCTTACTGCAGGCGACGGCTGTTTCTACATCGGGATGGGAGGTAAAAGCGCGAAACCCAAGATTCCCTCCTATGAGCCCTACCAGTGCTGTCCCACCAAGCTCGGCCACGGCACCAAGGTCGCCAAGGTCACCAAAATCGGCCCGATTACCAAGGACAAGAGCAAATTTCAAGGTACCGGCAGAACGGATAAGCCACTACTGCCGGCTTTGAAGCCAATAAACAAGCTTACGGCCAAGGAGAGCAAAAAATCAGCGACGATATCGAGAATCGACAACGACGCAAAGGAATCCAAGTCCAAGGCAAAAAGGGGATTTTTTGGAAGCGGTAAATATTTTAACCGGCCACGAAGTTAAATGGCTGCCCACGCGTACGGTCCATCAGTCACTTTGGCAAATTAAAACGTAAGCATGTTCGCCAGGAAAGACCAATTTTCATCGACAATCGTCGCATTGATTTCTTCGGAATGAAAATGAAATCGGATAACAAATGTGCAAATAAATTGAATCGGAAGGCAAGAATGATCAGATCGTCTGCTGTGGGTAGCGATTTAACAAGTTGTCTTCTTTTCGGAAAAGATAACGAGCGATGAACGCGATAAATGCTTAGCATAACAGACGGGAAAGGAAATAGTGAGCTCGAAGATAGATTTTTCTGAGGCCGAGCCACCCGGCACGGAGAAGGTTCGCCGCAGCGGAAATAAGATCACGGTCACCTGACTTTTCGTCCTCGTATCTCGGATGCAGGTACCTCGCGGGTCTCGCGCTTCCGGACGAGCAAGACGATCGAAGATTCGACACGTGACTTCCACGCGGCTTTGGCACCAGCACCGGCTGAATTCTCCGAGTCCTCGAGTCGTCAGAATAACGGGCATCGATTTATTTGACGTGCCGATCGATTTGTTAGTTTATCGGACTATCAATGATTCGGCCAACCATTCTCAGAGTGTAATCCCTTATCGTAGTAATTCGATGATGGAGCTAAGGTTATTTACGAATCACAAGAAGCTACGCTCGCCTAAACAATTAGCAATTTTATATATGTATATTCATGCATTATTGTTACCAAAATGACTATCGCAATCTTCGTTTCGATATATACTTGAAAGAACAATTCGTAAAGTAACCTAGCTCCTAATGTTTGTAAAACCCCCGTTCGTAAATACATTTCTTATAAATTATATGCATTGGTCGATATAAAATATCTATTCTGAATTCGGACCCCTCGAACGTACACCGTCATGGAAGAGGACAGACGAGACGACAGAAGCATATTTAATGTGTAAAGACGTGAAAGATCGTGAGAATGATTTTTCTGTCCTCTCACTGAGAGTTGGGTCGGGTTGTGGGTTGTTGCAGTTGTGGCTGGAATACCATACCTCATGAAGGTTTAAATGGCCGACACGCACATCGGCGTCTGGACGCGCGAGGTCGGGCTGTGAACGCCGATTAGGAAATGAAGAAAGAGGACTCGCAGGACGATGGTCGAACGAAGGAAAAATTCGCTCGACAGAAAAATCCGCGCAATGACGGAAGAACCCAGGTGCTCTATGCTATCATGTGCTAACAGCTCGAAAAAGATAAATTTCGCTATTGAGCGAGTAAAGATTTCATGTTTCTTAAAGGAACGAAATGTCTCGTTGCCATTTAACACATTGTTGTCGTCATTTATCAATTATCAATAATATTGTTCCATCATCATATTTGCCGTCGAATTCACTTTCGTCATTATTGTGTTATCATTGTCAACGTCATCATCATCATCATCATCATCATAATGTCATCGCTAGAGTCATCAACTACGTCATCTTTCTTCGCGATGTATTCATCCGTGTGTCATGCGCAGAAAAATAAATGAACATCCCCGAGCGATTTTAATATTTCTGTTAATTGTTATGTATGTAAGGAGCTTAGATATAAACGCATCCTACGATCGATAAAAGGACGTTATAGAGAAATAATTCACATCGGCTGTGCATATACAATATTGAAGAGATTAGAGAAGAGCCAATATATTCAATAGTATGTCGGTCCGGTATCTGCCGATGATCACGCGATAAACAGAATTATTCTCGCAACGTATGCATTTTTTATATAGAATCTCGATCCTTAACATCCGACCGTCGTCTAACGCTGAATATTATTTATTGGTTTTGTTTTATCCGTTAACCCGTTAACGTCACGAAGAGCGATACCGCCGATTTGTTGCATTTCATCGATAACATTCGCACTCAGTAATAGGTAGGACTTTATAGTGTAGAAAAAAAGGAAATGTAAACAATCGCTTTTGTCAAGACTATGGATAGTGTTCTACCTAGATTGCGGTATATACGCTCTAGCGTTTAATTTAACATGAGAGAGATTAATCGTTTGTAAACTAAAATCTTTCATTCTGGATCCTCCGTTTTTACGATTTCTGTATTCTTTCTCTTCTATCCTAATAAAGCCTACTGATCCTCAAACTAACCTTCCTCTTCAACATTATACTTATAAGACTAAAGAGATCTCAAGAATGAAATGAAAACTGGGCTGAGGCCCAGAGTTAGCGCGAAGCTATGAACGAATGTCTTGCCTATGATTTTATTTATATAACGAGATTTCTTAGTAATACAGACAGTTCCTACAGTGTGTTTATGTCAGTTATCTGTTTTAAAGTGAAAAGAAATCTGATTTGCCATGAATTACAAACCATTTCGACAACGCTGATTTAAAAAGATTGAATTTAAAATTTGATAATAATAACAGTTACTGAAATTATCATCGATATCTCACCATTAAAATTTTACAGAACTTATAAATTTTTGGGATTAGAATAACACAAAAATACGTATCTTAAAAATATTATTTTTAAAAATATTATCTTGACAGACTGTATTATCTGAAAAAAACGCATACATGTAAATAAGATTTTACGAATTGCAAATATAATTGTGATTGCGTCTCTTATCTAAAATATTACTTTTAATTTCGGCCTAAATAAGTTCTGTTCTTCCTTTACAATACGTTGAAAATTGACATGTGTTTTGTTACATCCATATATCTTATATCTCTAATGCTTATCTAGCTTTATGCTAGTTGCATAAATTTACAATGAAGAATAGCCTTTCAAAGAATCGCGATTAGATCGCGCGAAAAGAGAGCCACGATAAAGGTATTTATTTATTTATTTATTTGTAATTAAAATACTTCTTGTCTCATGTGTTCGCCGTGTTTTATCGCTCAGTGTCCGATAATCTGCGCAAGATACAAACACGTCATCAGGAAATTGTTGAGTTACAGGCGAAGTATAATATTGTATCGCGACCTAAGAGCGTAAAGTCGATCATCTTAGGTATCTTAGAAAATCGTCGCGTCATCAACGAACGAAACTTTTTGTCGCACTGTATCTGTGATCACGATTATCAGATGTCATGAATTATTGCTCGTGAACGTTGCGTGCGAGTCAATAAGTCCTTGTTATTCGCATAAGAGCAGCATGTACAATAATAAAAGTCGATTATATGATAACAATAAATATATTTCCTAATATATCCTTTGTATTTGCTTTATCCACCATTGCTCTAATAATAATATAGGCTTTATTATTGTAGTACATACGCTTACACATCCAACTCGATCGATAAAAACTACACATTAAAATTACGTAAATTATATACAAATTATTTGATGTAGGAAAATTAAAAAAGTATAAAGATAAATTATTTATCTCAATTATATCCAGCAAAATAATATCAAATATTTGTAAAAATAAAAAGTTTATTTTTATTAAGCATACTTATAAAAATAAAATTAAACTAATTATTCCTTGACAAATCTCTAAATAAGTTTAAACGTTTTAGCTTTATTTGTTATTATTGTTATACAATCCCCCCCTCAACAAATTAAACATACTTATGATCTCTTAATTTAATGTGTGATAAAATCATATTATTAAAGGTATATAATTTCGTCATTATAAACAATCTTTACATATTTTTATGATAAAGCAATAGTTTATGAAAAAAATTGATAGAAATGAATAGCCATTCCAGAACAGCGACAAAATGAATCGCTATATCGACATATTATTCTTTAATAAATTGAATTGTTATTGTATCAAAAGGTAAATTAAAAGATAGATCCGAAAGATCTCTAATATATTTAAACTAGAAAAGTTGATACAGAAATCTGTCAAAAAAGCTTAAAAAAAGTCTCAAAAAAGTCTCAAAAAGCTTTAAAAAAGCTTTAAAACGAAGTAATTTTCTTTGGGCTTCAATATAATGTTTTTTATGCATAGATGTTTTGATTAAAAAAATATATATTTAGCAGAATTATATATTAAACTACATTTTTCATTATCATATTAAGTTCAAAATTATCATCACTAAATACAAACCTGAAACTATCATAAACTATCATAAACATTAAAGATCTCTGACACATATTGCTTTCCTCAAGAAAATAATTTAAAAAATATTTAACATAATAAATACATAATTAGCATACAATGAATAAATTTTGATATATAAAGTATTGAAAATTAATTACGCTAGCTCAGTTTGAAAAATAAAAATAAAAATAAAAATAAACTTGAAAACAGGAACAGATAAGACTAATGTTTTATATATATATATATATATATATATAATATATATATATACATACATATGTTCAATTTGTTCCTTGTTTCACAAGAATTGTAATTTTGTATAATTTGTAAAGGATCTTATTACATTTTTCTTAATAATGTTAGAAAATATTTAAATAGCTCATATAAATTGTAGAGATCTTTTTCCGAATTTCGGAGAAGATACTATTTATTGCAGCATTAATTCAACTCTGATTAGTAAAATATTGGGCAATTAATGAATTATACCTGGGCCATGTATATTAGGTAATCTTCTCGACGAGACTGAAGTACTCGAATGGATGGTGAAACAAAAAACTGATGAGAGTATTGAAGAAATCGACCGTGAGACTCTCATCAAATACATCGAGACGAAAGAATTTCTTGCTGTTATATTCTGTAAGGAACAATTTGAAATCAATGTATTTTACATAAAAATAGCAAACAATAAGAAAATTTAAGTCTATCTCCTTTCCTTCATTTTATTTGTTTTTTATTGTTTTAGTGTTTTAAACATTAGATAATATGTTTTTTGCATAACTACAAAAATTTTTAATTTGTTGTTAGATATATTATATTTATATATACATATGAGTAGCCCATTTGCAAAAGTAATTACTTTCACTTGTAATGTTTCTTGGCAAAAAATTTGTATAATTTTTCTCATTCGAGAAATCAATAACTTATTTTTATTTTAATCAAAAAGAAATTCATCATTTTACTTAAGAAAATGTATAATATGGCATAAAAATACAATTTTTATTTAAAACACAAAATATAAATGCACTTGACTATTTACAGCTAAAGAAAGGATTTAGTTAATTTTGAGACTAAAGTATTGATGCAAAACCGATTAAATCTTGGAGTAGATTATTAAATTAAATAGAATTTTTATGATTTTAAAGCATTATTATCCTATTAATAAAAAATGCTATTAAAAATGATTTTACATTTAGTTTTTATTTTTAAAAATTATATTATAATTTTATTTTGTTATGTCATAGTCAAATGAAAATGAAACAGGAAAAATGGGCGAAACAAGTTTCATAAAAAAATAATACTCGTCGATATTATTATTAAAATTAAGAAAACTAGTGAACTTTAGTCAGAATAGATATTTAACTTCTTTTGCAGTTCAGCTACTCATATAATAATTTGTCGCTTTTTTATATAAATTTACTTTCGATAATTCTATAAGAAACTTCTGTATTGCTATAACGGACTATTCCTCATTAATCTTCCAATAGAATCGGTAATCTTATAAAAACAGTTTTATATATAATTGAAATATTAGAGATACCATAATCATATAGGATTGTGTACATTGCATAACAAAAAATATTCAGACAAAGAGGAGGATCCGGAGAGTCCGAGGGTGCTTAGGCATATTGAACTGATTGATGACGAAGCTGCGGAATACGGAATAAAGATCGTCAGGATGAAGGATCGGTTAATGGCGAAGAAATATGGTTTTCGAAATCCACCAGGCATCACTTACTTTCGCAAGGGTAAGAACATCAATTATGATGGTGATATTGACGACGAAGAGGAGATCCTTGACTGGTTGACCAATCCGGAGAATATGGAACTCACCGATCACATAGAACGTATCAACAAGAAGATGTTTCAGAAAGTGCGACAAACAACCGATTATCTAGCCGTATTTTTTTGTGAGTCAATATATAATTAATATAATATAGCTCAATAAAAACAATTATATATGCGTTTAACATTTCTAATACGTCGCACGTTTGTTTAGACAGCAACGACTGCAAACAGTGCGGCCGAGTATTGGCGGAAATCGAACATATCGATGACGAAGCCGATAGCGCCGGTATTAAATTCGTCAAAATCGATGATAAACAATTATCTAAACAATATGGTGTTTTCGCGTTACCTGCTATATTGTTCTTCAAGATGGGATCGAAGGAACCAGTTATATACGCAGGTACAAGACAAATTAAGGTGACGGCCCCAATTATGAATCTCATTTATCTCAGGGTTTAAATAATTTTTAATAATTTGTGTAACTTTAACATTTAAAAAGATTGTTAATGTTAATGGTAAGCTGTAAATACTATATTTTTGAAGAAAAATTATTCCATGTTTAACCGATTATAAATTTGGGAAAAATATTAAAAAATATATAAATCTCATTTATAATTCTTTATGTTAAAATTGTTTAACTCAATAATATTTAAATGTACGTTGTTTTAACTTACGTAAGTAATAATGTACTACAAGTATACAATCTATTATATAAGAATATTATAATTTCAAGGAATTTTATTAAAAAATACTACATTTTTTTCTTAAATATCAGTAAATTTATCCATAATTAGGACTCAACATAATTGGAACCATCACCTTACATTTTTTTGCTATTGAGATAGATAAAAGTTAAGAAGACTGATTCGGCAGGTGATTTATATGATGAGCAGCAAATTTTACAATGGTTGATGACACAAAAGGATCCATCGGGTGAAGTAATCGAGGCTCTGGAAGGCGAAGATCTTTTAAATTTGATACGAGAATCGGAATCTTTAGCCGTATACTTCTGTAAGTTCCTGAATGCTTCATATAACTTTATGAGATAAATTATCAAAAAAATCACTGTTAATAGCATTCTGCATTCTGTTTTCTTTCTATATCAATTTTATTTTCATTGCATTGTTATGTGATAGACGATCACATGGATAGTGACAGCGTCAACTTGTTTTTTATCTACATTTGTTTCCTTTATTTATAAACAGTGAGATTGGACAAAAAACTGCGTTTCATCAAGAAGATTTCCGTAAAAGAGTGACTTTACGGAATATTGAAGGAATATTTATTTCACGATACTCCTTTCTGAACTTGTGAATCTTCCCTCTTCTTATCTCACAAGAGAGAACTCTCTTTACGTGATTAAATTAAACTCATTGTATAATTAATCTTATGTTACATAATTACAATTGTAACGAAAAAATTACTAACTGTCCCTAACAAATGTCAATATTTGTTTCCTTCTTAATTCTTTCTATTACTACTTGCTGTCGACTTTCGCTCCGATGCTGTACACTTTGTGTACTGATGCCGTAGGGAACAGAACGCTTTGCGACGTGTGCCAATCAAAAACGTACCGCAAGCAGATGCGCCACAAGGAACACAGGATCGCGGAACATGCAGAGACGATGGCTGAACACCTCGATGGTACAACAGATCAAAGCAAGATGAAAATTTATCGATGCTAAGCCTAAGCTTCCTTGCTGTCTACGTCTTTCTCTCTGTCCCTCTTCTCTCTCTCTCTCTCTCTCTCTCTCTCTCTCTCTCTCTCTCTCTCTCTCTCTCTACCTCTATGTCTTTTCTACCTTTCTATAATTTATAGTTTATGTTTCAATTATCTCGATTCTATCTCGATCACAGATAACCGAGATGTACTCCTAGCACGTGCACAAAATACGCACGGAGGAAAAAACCGGTCATGGGATACTTAATATACAGCACTCTTAATAAATTACTTTATTAATCATATATAACAATATTCTCATAAAATATCCTAAACCGGTAAACTTTTTTTCTCCGTACAATTGCGTGCGATTTCTCGGTACGCAATATATCCAAACTTTGTTGGAATCCGGAAAAGCTTTGAGAAATAATGCGTACTATCTAGTGTATACGCTTTTACGTAGGAAAAATAAAAGGACACTGATGATCGACGGGACAACTGTTTGTATTTTAAATATAATAGCGAAGTATTGAAAATAAATAAGTCTCTTATACATTGGATAAAAATATCGAAGTGTATTTCGATTCTCTTTTAATCATCAGTGTTCCCTTAATTGTTCTTTTATAGCTAATAGAAATGATTGTAGATAGAACACCGCCATTTTCCGGGCCAAATGTTTGTTAGGATGCTTTCTCCAAAGAAACAATGTATTTCTCTCTCTTGCTTTTTCTTTCTCTTTTTCTTTCTCTCTGATATATTCTGTATGTACAATTACACAGTTACACAGGTGCACGTGCACGAGACAAAGCATGCGACATGAGAACAGAACACAAGCAGCCAAGCAGTAGTGACATACAGATCCCGATGAGCATGCAAAATTCTCGCTTATTCCATCGATGAGACAGATGTAATATCGCTGAAAGTTTAATATCATACGTAGACCAAACTTTGTCGCAGTATTATTCACATTTTATCACGTGTATTTGCCTTGTATTTAGCAGATTCCTCCCTCGTATCGAGTAGACCATTTACATCAACGATTGATGTGTAATATATTCCATTATGTAGTATCGCCTTTATATTCTTCAAGTAGACTATTACTGGAAACAGCAAGTTTTCGCAATAAAGATTCGATAATAATAAAATTTCTCTTCAGATCCCGATGACTGTGCACAATGTGTAGGAATACTTGAGGAATTGGAGAACATTGACGACGATTGCGACAGACATGGCATTACATTTGTGAAAACACAAGTAAGTAAAAATATTAAAATAAACTTTTTGTGGTTTTCTTTGTTATATCTATTTTACATATATATTTTATTATCCTTTTTATATTAAATAAATGAGTTGCTCATTAATAATGAAAGCAGGAAAGCAATTTTTTATAAAAAAAATTTTTAATGTATAAAATAAAAACTTTCATATAATGCTTTGTTTTTGTTTAACAAAAAAATTTAATTTGATCGAAATTATTATAATATCTTTTGTCTAATTTATGTTTGTATAATTTTCAATAATGATTTTTTAGTATCGAATATCTCAACATCAATATATACAACATTTACATAAATAAGAAGACAAATACGAAAATTATAATACTGTAATATAATACTATATTTTAAAAAATAGAAATAACATTGATACTTTACAATTTTTTTTACTTATCTATATAAGAATATCCTTCGTTTTTGTAGGATTTCAAAGTTGCTGAAGATTATGGGGTGACTGATTTACCAGTATTAGTCTATTTCGAGCATCAAGTACCGAATGTGTTCGCAGGTTTGCAAGTTTTGAGGATTAGCTTTCTGAATAGCGATTTATTCACAATTATTTGTCTATAGGTGATCTCTCTGTGGAAGAAGAGGTGTTACAATGGCTGATTACTCAAAGAACAGAAGATCGAATCGAACTGATCACACGAGTGATGCTAGAAACGTCTGTCGAGGAGACCCAATATTTAGCAGTTTATTTCAGTAAGTTAATTACTATCGAGGATCAAGATATACGATAATTATTTTTTAAGTATATAAATGTAACATTCGCGTAGCCAAGCCGAATTGTCACATATGTGACGAGATTCTGGAGGGTTTGGAAAAAATCGATGACGAATGCGACGTATTTGGAATTCATATGGTGAAAATTCAGGATACACAGTTGGCGAAGCGATATTCGATCAAGACGTTCCCGGCTCTCGTTTATTTTCGAAATGGCAATCCTCTTCTCTTTGAAGGTTCTATTTATACTATTAGGTGTTGGAATTAATTCGTAGCGTTTTACAAGTGATGGGAAGTACTTTCATTAATGTATTTTTTAATGCTCATGTGAAATAAATAACATTCTTTCATTAAAAAACGCTACGAATTAATTCCAACACCTAATACTTATATCTATTCTAATACGTTTATTCTTGATTATATCCTAATTCTTGTCCTCGTAACAAATAAGAATCGAGAATTTTAAAACATTATGTGCAGGAGATCTCCAAAACGAAGAATCCGTCCTCGAGTGGCTGATCGACGATGACAATCGAGAATTAGCCGATGAAATAGAGTCCGTCAACGATAGAATGCTAGAGAGGCTCCTCGATGAATCTCCTTTCCTAGCCGTTTTCTTTTGTATGTTATGAATAATCAACCTTTGACATTAAACTTTTTACTTTTTTTTCTATAAGCACTTCTTTTTAACTAAGAATTTTTTTATTTAAATTAATTTTAAAAATTGTCAAGGAAGATTATATTGTATATTATAAATTTACAATTTTCAATCAGACATATTTTTACATATGGATCATTAAATTATATTTTTTTTTTAAATAAAAAATTTATAATATATTAAAATTTATTTGTTTGTTTTTAAAAAGTTCAGTTTTCAAAAAGTTGTTTCTTTTTAATAGAGAATAAATGGAGATCCAAAATTAATTCAAGAAAATTTGCAGTTTATATACATATATAAACGCTTTCTATATATATGTATATATTTTCTAGATGACGAAGATTGTCCGGAATGTGACGATATTATGGAAGCACTAGAGAAAATCGACGGCGAAGCCGATCTTTTCGGAATCGACTTTGTTAAGATCTCTAGTTCGGAAGCTGCTGAAAAATATGGCATTCTCAACGTTCCATCCCTCGTGTACTTCCGAAAGAAAACACCACTCATATACGATGGCGATCTTACACAAGAAGACAAAATCCTACAATGGCTCACTTCTCAAGATGTGTTTGAGATTAAGAATGAGATCGAGGAAGTTAACAGGAAGATGCTAGACAAATTATTGGACGAGAATGAGTTTCTCGCAGTCTTCTTTTGTGAGCAAATATAAAACACAAATTGTGTGACAATATTATATTTGAAAATTATTTCATTATACGTCTATTATTTTCAGATGAACATGACAGTCCTGAAAGTGAAGAGGCAAATGAAAAATTAGAAGAAATTGATGATGAAACCGATAATCTAGATATTACATTCGTCAAGATGGCAGATCCTAGATACGCTAGGAAATGGGGAGTTACCAAGCTTCCCGCGATTGTTTATTTCCGCAAACGATTCCCAAGTATCTACAGAGGTAAGAAATATAATATCTAATTTACTTCGTGATCCGATTCGTCTCGATCTACTCTATCATCAAAAATAGCTTGTTATTATAGGGATCGCTTTTCTTCGATGTTCTCGAAGTCATATTCCAATTGCTCTACAGGTGATTTACACAAAGGACAGGACGTTCTCGAGTGGTTGCGCAAGAATAGATATCGACAGCCGGAACTGAACATCTATATGTACATGTTGATTGCCATCACCATTCTCTTCCTCATGTACACCGGTTTCCTACTGTCGTGTTTCCGCTCGGAGCCGACCGCGCCCGTTGTACATCCCAAGCAGGCGTGAACGCGCGAAAATATGCAAGTGACAAATAAAGTAAAAGACAGGACTCGTGAACATTCGCGCCTGTGTGTGCCCGGTACTCTCAATATTCTCTCTGATTCCCGATGCACGATGTGTGGATAGGTTCGTCCGGAACGAACAATCTAACAGCGCTTTACGTGACAAGTAACGATGACCGCTAAAGCGGAGATGGAAGCTAATGATCTACTTGCAAGCATGTTTGGACCGCTGTCAAACATTAAATAATATTGCGTGAAAGAGAGGGAGAGAATGTGTCTATTGAATTTTGTACTCTCTAAATTCTTTGGAGTAAAATCTCATTCTAAAGAGTGGAAATTAAGTTAAGCTTTTGTAAATCTTGAAAAAAAGTGGCTCAATTTTCCTTATCTTTAAGAGTGAGATTTTACACTCTAGAGAGACAATTTATTCTAAAGGTTTTAGGTTGGCATTCATAGTCAATTCTTATATTCAAAACCATCTTAAGTTCTGTCTTGAGGTCACGAACCAATTAGAAGGCCGCATTAGCGTCTTAAGACATTTACTTAAAACAGTCTTGAAATAAGAATTGATTATAAGAATTCCGGCCTTAGAGAGTAGTATTTTGAACCGAAAAGTACTCGCGCGAATGTAGCGCGAACTACAAATTTCGGAATTTTGTAAAATACAAATTCAGTCAAATTGAAAGATAATTTTAACAAATTGACATCGATACTACTACATTCTTTGTCTTACAAAAAAACGAGCGATATTAATATTTATTGTAAAAAGTTATAATATGTAATATAATATATATACATATATAATATATATTACAATAAGGAAGTATTGTAATAGAATGTTTGTTCAACGCTTGACCCTTAATATCGCTAATCTTAAAGAATTGATATAGTTGACATAATTGAAGAATTTCAATAATTGACAAAATATTT
>NW_011627352.1:1112517-1151545 GCF_000204515.1 Acromyrmex echinatior | reverse complement strand
AAATTAAAAAGTTATATCAATTAATAAATTTATCAAATAAATTTATTATTATCAAAGAATAATAGGAATTTAATTTAAATGCTTTTTATTTTTAATTTGTATTTATTTTTTAATTTATATTTATTTTAATTTAAACTATTATTTTAAAATTAGTGCTATTATTTATAATATTGTAATACATATATCCGTTTCTGTACAAGAAATCAAGATATTGTTAAAAAAAAAAATACAACATTGAAATTATTGAAGGTGGTTTTTATTATATAAAAGTATATTATATAAAAATATATTACGCATTGGAAATCGAAATTATTACATTTTGTAATATCATCGATTTTTTGTATGTTTGTAGAAATCATTTATAATATATGTTTAAAAAAGCATTTTTTACATAAGGCAAATATATAATTGTATAACTTGCATGTACTTTTTTACAATTATGCAATAAAACAGAAATATAAATATAATTTTCGCAGTTCAATATTTTTGTTATATCTCTAGACAATTTGTATTGAATAAGAATTGATTACTCAAAGCAAGCTCATTAAAATCTAATTAAAATCTAAACTGATTACTGTGTGTATGTGTGTATCATACATTTATCAATAAAGTTATCGCAACAAGTAAATTATATCAAAATTTTGCAAACTTCAAATTCTACAAAAATTATCGCATTAAAATTTTTTTTGCATCAGTGAATGAAATGTGAGATCCCCAACCTAACTAAACTTTATGTGATCTAACTAATTTTGTTTTAATGCATAACATTAATGCATAGCACATTAATGCATTCAATGAATATGATATTGGAAGAGTGAAATTAATGAGCATATATATAGTATTTTAGTTATACTTATAATGCTCAAAAATTCTTCCTCTTTTAATTGAACTTCCTCTTTAGTTGAACTGATTATTCAGTGCCAAGTATGCCACTAGGTAATTAGTGACTATCACTGATTCAGATTTAGAGAGTACAATTTTAAATAATGTTGTTTAAATTTGCGGAAAACAATTGTTTAAATAACGAGTTGGAATGTATAATTGGAGATGAGTTACAAACTTATTTTTTTTTTTTTTCGTTTTAAATGGCGAACTGTATAAAGCAATGATGCTTGAGAAGTGTCAAAAGAAATTAATGCATTTAAAAAGCTTATGGCTATTATTATAGTTTTTGCAATAACGTGGATTTAAATACGCTAAAGTCACGTTATCTTTTTCTTAAGTAATTGTTAGAAAGAAGATGACGTAACTTTAGCGTTCACAGTATGTGTATATGTTGACCGTCCTTGTGTATATTTCCATGAAATCGCACGTTCAGGCTATGAAATCGTGACGATATACTATCACATTAATAAATGATGATAATTAACTAATATTATCATAATACATGATATAAACAATTAATAATTTAGCGATTAAGAAACATGAATAGAATTATGAAAGTATTCCAAAATATAAAAAATATAAAAATTAAACACGTTAAAAATGAGAAAACACGAAAGAAGATAAATGGAACATTTTTTTGACCAATAAATTCAGGATAAATCGAAGACTATTCATCATGCTAATCATTCACTTTCTTTTCTTGCATTTTAAAATTTAGAATAGTGTACTTTAATCCATTAAAACATAAATCTATGAAAAATGTGTATAATTTTGTAATTCGATCTTAATAACGTCAATAATAACAACACAATAACGTATAAATGATAGCATTGCTAGTGGTCAAACTTTATCTTAATTTTGCACAATGTTTCGGTTTCCTTAAAAGAGGGGATATCCTCAAGTAGGGATAGACTTATAAATATATCGTTGAAAACGTGCTTCACAATTCATGGAGAACGTAGAACAATTTTACAATTCACAAAGAGTGAAATTCTGAATGTAAGTAAAATTTTTTTTTGTACACAGTTTTAATTTATTTTGACAACTTAATTTGAAAAATTGTAAGGGACATTTAAGAAACTACTTGTCGATATCAGCTACTTTAGTAACAATTTTGGTGTCTATTACAATTCATATTTATCTGTCTTCGTCTAACTTCAAAGTATAAATTTCACACGTTTTGATTAAAAAATACATATTCAGTCCAGAAATATATATAGCGTGGCAAAGCAGGGTCTTATAAACCCTAGCGGGAAATTAAAAATGACAATACCATATTAGGATTAAGATTGATACTATTTTCTGATTTTGTATTGAATTTTAATTTTGTTTATAAAGAATGTAGTAATTATACACTCTTTGAGACCAAATCGCGTAAAGTTTGTTTTGTATATACTACATAGCATAACAGCGCTTGCAAAACGCTCAGAAAGCGCTTTTAACAAGTGACATGGTGCCTTCTAAAGCGCTTTGCAGGCACTGCTGTACTACGTCGCGTCGATATAAAATGTTGTACATAATTTCACATTGTTGCGAAGTAAACAGTCACTCGAATGATAATATATAGGATATTCTCTCGTTTATTCCGTAAGTTTCTATAGATTTCGTACGATTTTAATATTCTTTCTATAATTTTCTTTTTTTTAAATAATGCATCTAAATATATATAAATTAAAATATATTACTTAAAATAGAATATAAAAATTAATCAAAATAAGTTAAAGCCTTATTAGACATTTCTGATATTTTTATTGTTAAAATATCGGTATTGATTACATAATATTTTTAATTATTATAATAAAGTATTTTATATTCAATATTTGTGATAAATATTCTTGAAAATATTATTATTCTATGTCAAAGTACTTCAAGGCAAAGATCAAACATTTTTACATTCAAAATTTCTTTAAACATTTATGTTATTTATCATATTTCCAATTGTCAATAAAAACTGTGACGTAATAAAATAATGTAAGAGAAAGGAATAATAAAGAGAATAAAAGTAGTATTCAGATATAAGTAGATTAATAACGAAAACTGTGTTCCGCCCCCCCCCCCAAATTCGGTTAAAATTCTTAGTCACGGACATTATTGGTTTTCAGCTCTGGCAGTAAATTTTGGAACATAATCGAAATTCTGATGCAATGTATTATATTATTATCGGCCACTTACTTAAGAAACTGGTTCTATTGATAAAATTACATTAGATTTTAATAGCTCAATTTTAAAATTCCTGACTTTACTTTTATAAATTTATTTCTTTTATTATAAATGTAATCAGTAAATCAAAGTATGATGAATAGCAAAAAAGAAAAAGGATAACAAAATATTTTTACGGATAACAAAAACTTTATGTCGATTTCTTTCATAATTCACAATGTTGTATGTGGATATGCATACATATGTATATTCACATTAAATTATTACATTATTACTATTATTCAAGTTGTAACGATAAAAATTTTTTACTTAATGTGTGATTTTTATAATTCTTGAAAGTTACATAAAATTGTTTTATTATATTTTATAATTAAAAAAATTTTTTTATAGGTTCAATGTTAAACATCCGGATTAGGACTTTCAAACTTTTAACAAACTTTTAAGAGACACATTTACTTATTTAAATAAAATCACGTAAATTACCGTCTGCAATGGAAATCACAAGCAGTGAGGCTGATTCATTCATTGAAGAGGATTTATTGAATGATAATGATGAGCGTGCGATAAATGACGTCATGCTCAAAATAAAAATTAGAGAAGATAAAGATAGCAGATTCTCGAGCGATTCTTCTCTCGACAATTCTGACGAATGGAATAATTTATTGGACAGTCTTATCAACGAGCGCAAAGCATTCGTAACAAAATGTAGACAAGAATTCGACAGCAAATTACCAGAATACTTTGATCGGTGGACAATTAAACAACAGTATGATCATCTAATAAGCAATGTCAGCAAATATTTCCCAAACATACCCGAATCTTTGAGGTCTATATTGCCGGCAATCTTCGAAAATGGAAATTTCAGTGAACAAAGAGGAAATACGAAACCAGATTGGTTAATAATGGATAAATTTTATCGCGGACAGCGCTTTGCCGAACGTTATTTCAGCGTGATTTATATAAGTCAAATTATGGGTCTAATCCAGATATTTTCTTTCTCTGACGGATTGAAAACGCTGATCTTCAGTCAAGAGTCAAATACTCCGTACAACGCTTTTATACGATACCTTAGAACGGTCCAGAGCTTCAAAAACTGGTACACGAGTGATCCTTGGTGTCAAGGTACGCCAGCCTATCGCGAAATCCAGAGAGTGCGAAGATTACACAGCGCCATGAGATCGAAATTGTGCAAGAAAAGCTTTGAGGAGATTGATCGAGACAGTAAGATTCAAAATACATGGTGTCCTATTTTGGGAAAAATCACGAAAGACTTCGCAGACACGTGTCCGATGGCAAAGAGTCAGCAGTGTCCTTACACGATGATAAGAACGAAAAGTTTGAATCAAGGTGATATGGCGGGCACGCTGTTCAGTTGCATGGGTTTGGCAGTGCTTTATCCGGAACGGTTCGGAATATATGCTAGCGACGAAGATCTGGAGGCTTTTTGCCATTTCTGGCGCGGTTTGGGCCACCTGCTGGGCTTAGAAGATCAGTATAACTTCTGTCGCGGTAGTTTACAGGAAGTACGCCAACGAAGTAAAGATTTTATTGAGCACTGGATAAAACCGAATTTCCGCGAGGTGACACCAGAGTGGGAGCACATGATCATATGTGTTTTTGAAGGCTTAGTTTATATGGATCTTCCATCCAACTACAAAGTATGTATACTTTATCTCTGTGACATACTTGAACTCAATATGCCTCGCCTATACAGTTCCTTCAGTCTATCGGAGAAAATATTTTATGCGCTGCAGAAATTTATATTCTCTTACATGATGAAACTACCTGGTGTTAACTTTATCATAAATAAGATAATAAACGTATGTCTAAATCGGGTAGCCACCTTTGAAAGCGTCAAACATGCCCAGCTTAAGAAAAAATCTAAAATGTTCGAAGAGTTTATACCGTTTAAATACGATACAATAAAGTATTTTTAACTTTATAATTAATTTAATTTCTTTGATGTTTCATAAATTTATGTAGCAAATTCTGATAATCGGATAAATTATGATAAGAGTTTAAAGAAGTTTAAAGAAGCTGAAAAAGAAATTGATTTATAGCTCCAAAATAAATTAAAATAATGTTATACATAAAGGACTCTCAAAATTAAAAAGTAAAAAAAACGTGTCGGGAAAATTAGAATCACACACGATAATTGGAAATTAATTATTTAATATATTCTTCTTAGTCAGTTTATGAGCCAAACGTTTCGGAACATTGTGACTTGTGGGCTGTTGTACATTCACTTTACGTTGGTTATTTTTTTATTTTATGATGATCGTTAAAATTTTTCACTGTGTCTATGATCTAAGTTTTTTTATTATAATATATAATTATTTTCATTTATTATTTTCATCAAAATGATTATCCATGGTTACTTTAATTCTTAACTCCTTTCCAATCAGAGAGAAATAACACTTACGATTATATTGATTTGTTCACTAAAGACTTAAAATAAAGCTGAAACGATTAACTTATATATTGATTAAAAAGAATATATTAAATCAAATTAATTATTAAAGTAAAATGGATATTAGCGCGTATAAAATTTTAATTATAAAGCGATAAGTATGTATTATTCAAAAACAATTAGAATGTATTTACTAACGTAGTTAATTACGTATTGAAATGCATATACTAAAAATATAACTTCGTTGTCAAGTGGCATGCAGTTAACTACTTACTATGTATATTCCAATTGTTTACGAATTATATCTTATCGGTTTAAATATATTATTTGCGCAACTATGAAACAACTATGAAACACATATTTTACTTATATTTAAGTTAATAAAAAGTTACTTTACTTATTGCTGTAGCTTTTATATAATTTTTTATTTATTTAAATTGTTTATTTAACATTATTTATTTAAATTTATGTAATTAGTAGTGTTAAAAGATTTATGATTATTACTTTAAAAGGATCTTTAAAAAAGACGTCACACTATATCATAAAAATTATACTTTGTATAGAAATATTAATGACAGCTAATTACGAAGACAGACTGAGTTTTTAAACATTTTTAGAGTATTGTTTTATTGAACAAAAAAAAATCGGATAAATTGTGATAAGAGATATTATACAAATAAGTATTTATATATTGCAAATAAGATATTTATCGATCTGTTTATTTATATAAATTGTATAAATATTGGGTAATAAAAGATTATTTTTATTGTTTTAATCAATTTTTTTCTTTACCTTCCTTCACAGCTTTTCAAAGAAATTTAACATAAGTGTCTTATTACATTGTTTCTATTATATGTATATATACATATATATTTAATCGACCTCAAGTAATAACATTTTATTTGAAATTAAAAATCTTTTATTGGCATCGATCAAGTTCGGCGCCAGCCGAAACAGAGAAAGTCAGTGACCGGAATGTCAATCTCAGGTTTTGTCTCTATATGTATCAAGATGGCTTTGTACACAGTGGAATTGAATGGAATTGTACAGTTCCTCTTACTAAATTTATACTATTAGAGAGAAAATCTGAGAGAAGATATGAGGGTCTTTTTCTTAAACAGATTATTATAAATTATAGTGACCCTTCTTTGTGGATATTTATATATTTTCTACATTTATATTTTTATTTTTAATTATTTTATTTTATTTTAATTATTTTATTTTATTTCGCTAATCATTTCAAACATTAAAATACAAATTTTAATACTATTTAATAGTATTAAAAAGCTGCTCTGTTTTTACCAAATATATTTGCAATTTGCAAACCGTTGAATAAAATTGGAATTCTTCTAATTGTAAGCAAACTATTACGATCGGATCAATGTTTACAAAATATGTCCAAACGGTAAAAAAAAACATAACATAAAATCGATCGAAAATATACTTCGTATTGAATAATTATATAATTATATAATTATTGATATCAACTTAAATTAAGAAGGATCTTCGTCTTGTTAATTAAACTGAATAATAACATATATAAAATATATTAGAATTTATCAAAAAAGTAAAGACTTATACTATGGACGATCATAATATAAGTATTTATAAGTAAAAACTTATACTATGATCGTCCATTGTATAAATCTTTACTTTTTTGACAAATTTGCAATTATTGGTTCATTTTTAGAAATGAACATCAAGCACACGTCAATTCGTCACCATTACGAAATAAATTCAGAGCAGATAAAAAGGAAGTTCTTATTACGGTATAAGGTATGATTAAAGTCAATGGAATGAGTTAGAGATTAATAAAAAAAAAGAGAAATATTTCTTTTATTATCGATAAATAATCTTAAAGTTACACTCAATTTTTTATCATACGAAAGATGCACGAAAACGATAAATTAATTAAATTATTAATTACACAAACTATATATATTAATTGTGAAAATAGAAGTCGCATAAATTGCGTTATTTGCATGAGAGTATTTATTAACATTGCTTTTTTATGACTCGTGTGATCCCCCGTTCAAAGTACAATTAAAAGTTATTACTCAAGCGAGAGAAAAATTATACGTTAAACAGAAATAATTATTGTCCGTAATTATCGCGAAATAATAATAAATTCTATTTTCCATTGCGTTTTGATTCCAAATGAATGAACCGTACGAAATATTTATTCCGTAATATATGATTGTCATCTTAATCCTTTTATGAATAATTAATCTTGTGCAAGAATTAGTAATCGTATATTGTGAGTATTCATAAAGTATAACGTTATATTATATTTAGCATGCTTCGCGATAACGTTTCAAAAAGGAATGTGAAGAAGAGCAGCGACACAGTTATTTGCCTGTACGAGTCTCGGTAATGGAATGACTGTGCGTTTACTGCGTAAACATGACGCGCTGTCTACCCGCCTGCCCGACTACGTCAAAGCAAGGTCACGCACCGATCATTTAATCATCGAAATATTACAAATACATATTACAAAATAAGTAAAATAATTTATTCATTATTTTCCAATAAAGACTTTAATGCACGATTTTTGCTATATTTCTTACGTTTCGTTACGTACACAACTTATCTATATCTTAGATATTCAAATTGTGTTACAATAAACGATTATTTAGTTTGTAATAACTTTTTGTTATACAAAATCCGCGCAGTGTACGCCATATTTTTAACAAAAGATTAACGTATTGTGGCTTTTTGATATTTTCGAACAGTTTAATTCTGTCTTTCACGTCTTACTTCGCATTCTTATTCTGAAAAAAGTAATAGATAAATTACATTTAAATTATATATATCTAAATGTATATAAATGCTGTTTATACACATTTATTCCATTAGTCGAAATTGTTATATAATTAAAAAAATATATTTGCACTTATTTTTATTTAAAAAAAGTAAAATTTGTTATTAACTTTTAATTGTAAATCAAAGAGAGCAATAAAAATTGAGATATATATATATATATATATAATGTTGGGAAAACACTTTATGTGAATAATTTTGTAAAAAAAGCCACTTGTTACGTTTTGCCTTTTACGTAGCACATTAGTTGATATGAAATATTTAAAATTAGAAAATAAATGTCAAATATGCTCTCCATTATGACATAATTATGTGTGATATCACATTAAATGACTTCCGCTAAAACTAAACTGTTGAGTTCCAAGAAAATCGATATAAGAAATTATTTCATTAATTCCACGACGAAATACTAATTGGATTTTACTTGTTTCACATAATGTAAAGTCAAATTAACAATATACAAGCCACGGTTATATTTAAGAAATAAAGTTATTTGAAATATTTATTTGAAATATATATTTTTAATAAAAAAGATAAAAGAGTTATATAGAATTTATTATTTTAAATAAATTTTCGGAACATTTATTTTATATGTATTTTTTAATTAAGTCGTATGAGTCAGTTGTATTTAAAACAATTTTATTTAAAGTATGCATCTTTAATAGTAGTAAATAAAAAAATAAAATAGTTATTTAGTAATTATTTTAAAATATTTTTCTGACTTATTTCTTATTTAATATTTTAAGTAAGTGTTTAAAATGTATCTAAAGTATGTTTCGTATTATTTGTCGCAAATGTTGCAAATTTTCCAAAAGAAATTTGAAAGAGAGCGACATAGATACCTACCTGTACGAGTCTCGGTAAGGGAATGACTGCGCGGTAACTTCGCATAAACGTGACGCGTCGTATCCACCCGCCCCTCCGCGCCAAAACAATCACCAAGGACGCGCGCCAACCGTCTATCGAAATATTTCGCATAAATTACAAAATAAGTAAAATAATCTATTCGTTACAATTTTATTACTCCCCGATGAATAGGCTTTATTGCACGGCTTTTGCCTTACTTCTTACATTCGTTATGCACACAATTCATCTATATATTTCAAATTGTATTACAATAAGCGAGCATTAGTTTGTAATAACTTTTTGTTACACGAAATCTGCGCAATGTACGCAATACTTTTATTAAAAGATTGATGTATGTGGCTTTTTGTTATTTTTAAATCGTTGAAATCTGTCATTTATATCTTATTCCGTATTTTTAATAAAGAAAAGTGATAGGTAAATTATATTTAAATTATATCTTTAAATTATTCTCACATTATTCTATTTGATTCAAATTGTTATATAACTTTAAAAAAATTTACATTTATCTTTACTTAAAGAGAGAGAAAAAGAAAGGATATATCTTATTATTAATCTTTATTTAATTATAAATCATTAAAAAAAGCAATAAAAATTATGATGTAATATTGAAATGTCAAAAACTCTTCACGTGAGCAATTATATTTAAAAAAAGCCACTTTTACCTTTTACTTTTTGTCAGAGTTCACATCATTTTATAAAATTTGTTGGTATTACGATGATATCGTTAATATACAAAAATTTCCAAGCGTCACATGAAAAAGACCGAGATGATCGGTCTCAGGTTTTTCTCTGATTGAGAGCCTTTTTCCGCAAAATGTCGCGTATTACTGTTCTCTGAAGAAGTGGATGTAAACTGCACAACAATATCCATTTTTTTGCTCCTAATGGAAATAAATTGTTGAAATCGCTTAAATAATTAATCTATGAAATTAATAGAGATTTTAACGATTTCAGCAATTTATTTCTATCAGAAGCAAAAAAATGGATATTGTTATGTAGTTTACATCCACTTCTTTAGAGGGCAGTAGTGTACGAGGGCATTTTGTGGTTACAGGAAAAAGACCCTCATGTCCTCTCTCAGGTTTCTCTCTGATGTTACATTTATATCTCATGATTCTTATACGATCAGCTGTTAGCCTTCATGCTATGTAATTCGGAGTATACTTTCCAAAAAAGTTTTTCGTTTAATTTTAATCATCCAATTTAAATTATTTAGAAATATACGTTAGAGTGTATAAATCGATTGTTTAACGTCGATCATACGTATATTGTGCACATAAAAAAAGGTACAATTATACAGAATACCGTAAAATTGTTGACCATGTCCGCCACGGAAATGGAGGATGATATTTATGCGGGATATAATGATTACCCAGCGGTATACAATATTAAAGATCTCGAGCAGGATGAATTATTTCAGGAAGTTGTCAGGACAAGTTATGGAAAAAGATCAATAGTGAGTAAACACAATAGTCATTATGTTTATTGCGTCGCTAAAACTTCATTTTATATTGCATTTCACAATACTAAATTGTAATTACTAAATTGTAATTATTTAAGCATCTTCTTTTCTGGCTACACATTTTATTTTATTTGATATTTGACAGTTCACTCCCAAGACACCAGGCACTGCAATGCGTCTTGGAACGTCAAGTCGAGTAAGTTATATGGAGTTTATACATGTAGTAGAATAATGGATATCCTACCTTAAACAATTTAATTGCAAGTTTTGACTAATTTAGAATAACTTTTTCTTAATAATAAAAGATATTTCATTAGTACAAGTAGATTATATTTATGATTTTAAATCAATTTAAATAGTATTTGAATTTTTTCTTATAAGAAGATTTTTAATATAAAAATTTCGAAAAAATAAATTTCATATTAGATAGAGAATCTGTCATTAACCATCAATGCAGCACATATAATAATTTATGTATTTTTATTATAGTTTTATAATTTTATTGATATTATATACACTCTTGATTTTGACATATTTCAAGAATCTTTGATCTTGCGATTTTATTTTTTTAGTTTCAAAGAAGTGGTACCACCACATCAATGCAACCTATGACTAATGGACTTAGACCTATGACAGCAGTGAGGAGTGCCGGATATACAAGCAGTCAACAAGCTTTTGATCCTCTTAATATGGGAACTAGTTCCAGAGGTCCTGCGCCTCCATTGGAAACTAATAAAGAAGACACGTAAGATTTATATTTATATTTTCATTTTTAGTCATGTGTGTGTGTGTGTGTGTGTGTGTGTGTGTGTGTGTTATACATATTTAATGTATATGTAGCATTAAAAGCATTAATAAAATATATTTAAATAATTTCTTTCTATTAAAGACCGGAAGAGAAGATAAAAACGACTGAAAGAAGAATAATGGGTTTGATTGAAAATTCTGTACAGGCAGCCTCAGAAAATAATATAAAAATTGCTTTGGAACGAGCGCGTGAAGCTTCTTCAAGAGAAAGGGCTCTTATACGATTGCAAGAACAAGCTGGTCTTAGTGATAATCACAATATAGACTTAACATTTGCCGTAAGTTCATTAAATCATTATAAACTCTTATATTTTGTTATTCTTTATAGTAATCGGATTAAATTGTAATATTATTCCACAATTTTTGTATTGGCCGGCTATCTCATATATATATATATATATACATTTATATATACGATGCAAAATAGTAAGATGATTGATCAGAATGTGAATATATTAATGTACTGCATAAAATTATAATTACAAAAATTATATAATTATAATTATATTACGGTTGAGATTGAATATATTGTTAATTTATCTTTGCAGGTGCTATTCAACTTAGCGGTTCAATACACAAATAATGAAATGTATACAGAAGCTATAGCAACTTATCAAGCTATAACAAGGAATAGGATGTTTAGTAATAGTGCTCGACTCAAAGTTAATATGGGTAACATTTATGTAAGAATGGGACAACTATCTCAAGCTATAAAAATGTACAGAATGGCATTTGATCAAGCTCCAACAGCCCACAAAGATTTAAGGTGAATACTTATCAATGAATATATTTATCAATTTATGCGATCGAGGAACTGTTGAGAAACGATTATTTCATTGCTAATAATATCATTAATTTGGTAAATATTTCGCAGAATAAAGATTATGCATAACATGGGAATGTTATTTGTGCAAATGGGTCGATTAGAAGAGGCAGCTAATAGTTTTGAATGGGTGATGAGGGAGAGATCTGAGTTTAATGCGGGTTTGCATGCTGTTTTATGTCATTTCGCGTTATCTCATCGTGATAAGATGAAAAGAGCTTTCTTAGAGTTACTAGAAGTACAACTTAATGTAGATCAGGAGGACAAGTATAGCATAAATCCCGTGAGTTTGGCACTATTATATTGCGTTTTTATTAAAGCTGTATATCTTTCAAAGAGTTGCCAACACTTGCACCGCTACATGTCACAATATGTGTCTTATGATTCACAAAGATGCACATAGTGACATATTTATAGCAATTGTCTCTTTTCATCAAGTATTCCACACTCACACAGACTTCTCATCTCTTTTTTTTATTTCTGTTAAATGTTATTGTTTATGTATAAAATAATGGTTATATATGAGTATTTATTCAAATATAATTTTTCATTCACATATATAAATCATGAATGAACCATTAAACTATACTATCATGTGTGACTTATATTTTCTTATTTAAATGTAGGAGACAGATGATGTTGCATCTAACATATTAAATGAAGTTATAAAGAATGACGATTTGTCAAAATTAGAAAAAGAAATGAAATTAGAAGCTGAGAAAACTATACTTTGTGCAGCAAAGCTTATAGCGCCTGTTATTGAAGAGTCACTTACGGCTGGATTTGCTTGGTATACTTTAAAGAATTACGATTACATTTAGTCTAGTTTCTTAATAAAAATTTGCACAATTATTTGTAGGTGTGTTGATGCCATAAAATCCTCGGCGTATAGTATTTTAGCTGCTGATTTAGAAATAAACAAAGCCATGGTATTTCTACATAATCGAGAAACACAATTAGCCATAGATACATTAAAAATGTTTGAAAATCGTGACACCAAAGCCAATAGTGGGGCAGCAACTATGCTTTCGTTCATCTACTATCTTGTGAGTATATTTATAAGTATCTACAGTTATGTTGGCTTGTTTCTTGTATCTAAGCAGAAAAATTCTTTAGCAAGGAGATTATGATCAAGCTGAAAAGTATGGTGAAGCAGCTCGTAATGCCGATGCTTACAATGCAGCTGCTTACGTTAATTTATCTGCTTGTGCAATTAAAAAAGATGAATTGAATGTTGCTAGGGAGCTGTTATTGTGTGCATTAGAAACAGATGCTAGTCATGTACAAGCTCTGTACAATCTAGGTAATGATTTTGTAAGAATTGTCTTGCTTAAAATGTTTCAATATTAATATTCTCTTGCACTACTTGCATCTCTTCACTTATTTCATATGTAACTATATTAATGCATATATGTATTATTTTGTTAATGATGTTTCTTATTGTAGGTTTAGTTTATAAGAAAGAGAATATGTATGAAGAGGCCTTAGAGTGTTTTTGGAAAATTCGTAATATCGTTCGACATGATCCACAAACGTTATATCAAATTGGTCACTTGTATCAATTAATGCGCGATATTGATCAAGCATCTGAATGGTATTTTAAATTCAATTATATATTATTCTTTATTTTTAAAATTTTATGTAATTAATTTTTGATATTTGTATTAAATATCATGAGAATTAATTTAAATATTTTACTTCAAACAGGTATAATCAGTTGTTAGGTATAATATCATCTGATCCAGGTGTTTTACAAAAATTGGGAGAATTATATGATTCAATAGGAGATAAGCAGCAGGCATTTCAGTATTACAATGACGTAAGTTTATTACTTCTAACTAAATCCTCTTTCAATTGTTGTAATCATATTTGTGATATATATTTAGTTTCTTTATCAAGAAATCTATAAATGTGTATTACAGTCCCATAGATTTTATCCTGCTAATTTTGAGGTGATAGACTGGATTGGATCCTATTTTATATCAATGCAGGTATAACTTATTAATTAATTATTGTATTAACAATTTGTTGCTTTTGATAATAAAATTACACATTTTTCTGTCTTATTACATTGTCTTCTCTTTAAGATTGCTGAAAAAGCATTGACTTATTTTGAAAAAGCAGTAGAGCTCGCGCCAGATGAACCAAGATGGAGATTATTAGTTGCCGCATGTTTAAGACGCACTGGGCAATTCCATAAAGCTCTCACAGAGTATCAAGATATTCATAATAAATTTCCGGATAATATAGAGTGTCTAAAATTTTTGATTAGGTTATGTAGTGATTTGGGTTTGAAAGAAGCACAAATGTACGCGGCTGAATTAAAAAAGGCAGAAAAAGCTAAAGAATTAAAAGAAAGACAAGGTTCAGCAAGACCAGGTACAACAGGTATGTATTTTAATGTACAATTCAATGTTTAAAAGTAATATATGAATAATAATTTTTAACTATTGGTGTATGCATTGAGATCTAATAAATTTGAATTACTATTAGTTTCCTTTATTATTGTTTATATCAATAATGTATGCAATAATATAACTTATTTATTTCTTTTAAGTTATCATTAAATCTTGGTCGTACGTTTTGTGCAGGTTCTAGGAAAAGTAATAGTGGAACATCATCACGAGCTGGTTCAGGATTAAGTGTAATGTCAGATCATAGACCAAGTCCGGATCGACGACCAATTTCAGGCCGAAATGATTATCAAAGTACGATTATTAAAGTTTTTATGGAATTAAATCACTCGTATATTGATATACTTTAAGAATCTCCACTGATTTGCTTTAAGAATCTATTAAATAAATATTAAGCCTTTGCTTAAATAAAAAAATCATATTTTATATTACGATTTTATTTTTATATTTATATTTTTATATATTTTTAACTTTTTGTGGCTCTAATGAAAATATAATTTTTTATCATATAATTTTAACATTATATGAGCTTCGTGGAAAATTTAGCGGTTATGCAGTTAATAATTTTAGTATGATTAGCATTCACTAAAAGCAAGCATCAGTAAAAGTGATCTACAAGTGGTACGCGAACCACTCTAATGGATTGAATAAATGATTGATGATTGCGGCTGCTTTGACTAGTCTATTTTTGTTCTCTCTTTATCACTTAATACACTCGGCAGACCGTTACATATTACTGATCGCAGCTATAAATCTGAGAATGGATATTGTTGGAATATTTGTGTCATTTTGTATTTCCATCTTTCTCTAATACGATAGATTTCTCTAATATTCAAAGTGAAAATGATATATGTAATACTATCTGATACATTATTCAGTTATATTTATTTAAATTATTAGAATCATAAAAATGATTTCTAGGTTCAAGTTATGCAGATCCTATAGGACCTCTTCCTACTCGTCCTATGACAGCAGCTGGAAAGCGAGATGATGATTTTGGTGACGAAGAACTCGGAGATGATCTCCTGCCTGAGTAATAATATCGTTAATATATATTATATATTTATAAATATGTTATATAGATTTATATATTTTCTGAAAAAATAATAGAAGCATTAAAATATGTAAATTATACTATGCTAGCACAAGTAACTTTTACATTAATATTTAAACCATGCATTTTATAATAAAAATAGTATTAAAATTGGAAACATCGGAAAATCGAAAACTTTCTTAAAAGGAACACATTAATTACATTTTCATTTTATTTGTATTTAAAAAATTTTGGAAAATATATAATTTCCTTAATAAGTTTATGACATAGTTTTACAACATATAACTAAAGGTTTAATTATTTTTATGTTACAAATTTTTTTATATATTAATAGCAGTTATATTTAATATCTGTTAAGTATCGTGTGTATATCAATTCGAGAATAATTGCAATAAAAGTTTTGCTTATAAAAGAGTTATTCGTCTAAATTTATGACACATCATGTATTCATATATTTTTCTCTATTAATATATCAGAGATTTTAATAAGATGGGTCAGCGGATCAAACGTTCTCTCTTTCGAGTGATTAGTCTTATGGATTTCTTACGGATGTTTGATATTTTTTATTAATCATATGTCATTTCTCGACACAATCACAAAATCTTTTCACGTTGTGCTAAAGAAATATAGAATTATTATCTTTATACTTTTCACATTAAAAATTTGTAATATTAATAATTATATCTTTGATATTTAAATTTAATATATATTTATTCCACTTATATATTAAGATAAAAAATAAAATTTTACATTTATACATAATTTACGTTATATTGCTTAATTATATTTAATATTTTATCGAATCTTACGTGCGAACTGTGATACGATCCAATCGAATGTATTCAGAGATCTAAGATTGGTCTTTACTAAAGGGGAAGGAAGGATTGGGCAATTGCAATGATCTAAATTTAAACACACACATCAACCGTTTTAATCAAACTCCATTCAGCTTATGTAGTCTGCAGAGACGGATGTTACTTCATTGCTTCTCTGTATATACAGACCTACGTCTACGCGCTGTATACTAAAGTATTATACATATGTAATTTATATATATATTCCATTACATATTTCTATTAATTTTATTTCATTTGTAAATAAAACATACAAGAGGAAAGACAGAATTATGTGAACATATCTAGATAGAGAGCCAGTGAATTAATTTAAAACATTTCAGATGTATATTTAATTAGAATTACAATTTTATTGATTTATTGTTTACTTACTTATTTATATTAATAAATTTGTATTTATTATAATTTTACGCTAAGAATTAAATAAGTCAAACTTACATTATTTAGGTAAAGATTTCTTAATCTATGTGTGTGCATTTTAACTGTGCTTTTACGTTTCCAGTCAGACCTTTGTGGGGTTGTAAATGTCATTTAATTGACGTTTGCAATGACTTAATGACCTCAAATTCAAGATAACGTTGAATTATGCATGCAATAAAAAATTAGATTTGAAGATAAAACAAGTCGAATAATGCATAAATTCATTTAACCGTATGTCCAATGTGATAGCCATGTATTGTATCTACATATGTATGCGCTGCACACAACACACACACACAGATGCGTAGGTTTATGAACTCAGAATGAATGGGTCGACTTGTCACTTGAGATGTGTAAGCCACGTTAGATAATAAATATGTGTAGATCATCAAATATGTAAACGAAATCTAAGATTGTGAATATGTAAATATTTTTAAGATTTCTTTTTCAAATTTTCAAATTTCGAAATAATTCTCAAGCTACCATCTCTTAAAAAATAACAGATTGAAAGAGATTTTATTTTTAAGGATAATCAATAATTGAGATAATATCGCGATATTGAATCGTAAGATCGAATCTTTCCGATTTCTTTTTTGTAATCAAAAAATTACTTGATCAAAAAACTAATTGAACGCCACAAAAAATTAACTTTTAAATGAAATATTTAATTCAATGGAAATCAATATTTTTTCATTTATTTTCTTTAAGGAATAAACGAAATTTATTTATTAATTGTTTTATATTTTTTTAATATTAAATTTTCGTTTATCTCTTCTTTCACTTTAATTAGATATTGATAATAAAAAACTTTTGAGATTTAATTAATTTTATTTAGTTTCAGATTTAATATTTTATGTTATTGTCAATCACAAGCATATATATTTTTTTATTACCATGCTTCTTTATTATTAAGTAATTAGTAGTAGACTGATATCATGCATATATTAATCAAATTAAACCGTTTAACCCTTTTCGATAAATTAAAAATCAATTACGTATTAACAAACATATTACAAAGTATTCCAGTCATATATATTAGGTGTTGGAATTAATTCGTAGCGTTTTTAATGAAAGAATGTTATTTATTTCACATGAGCATTAAAAAATACATTAATGAAAGTACTTCCCATCACTTGTAAAACGCTACGAATTAATTCCAACACCTAATAAATTGTGAAAAGAATAAAAAGATAACTGTCGAATAATAATCTAAAAATATCTCATCAAATAGTTTCAAAATATAAATAAATTCAACCTTCGGATTAGAGAGTTCTAATTTGTTTGATTTTCTCTAACGTCAGAGATATAAAATGCCCAACATACAAACAAATGAAGATAGACAAATAATATTTGATCAAATATTTTCCGAGACTCCAAATCCGGTTTTAAATTTATCAACAAACATACCTTCAGTAGCATAACATCAATTCATGATGTTCTCGATTGACGGTGATTCGCACTTGTGAACGCAGCTTTCTGTGTTTTCGTAGACGTCACGAAGGAAGGCACGAGAACAGGGGCTCGCATATGCCCGCATGACCCCTCGTTCGTTCACGCGTTACGCGTTATCGAAGTACGTACGTATGCGTGACGCACGCAGCTAGTAGTGGTGGATGCCGCGGGCCAGACCAGACGATCGTGGATCACGTTGGAAGCTCGTCGGAGGCACGACCGTCCACCAGTCGCCGCTCGACTCCGTCGCGAGTACATTTCTCGCTGTTCCATTCACGCGTGTATTACGACGAAGAGCCAGGCTCGCGAAGACCAACTGCCAGCGTTGTTAGTCTCGCCATCGATCGATCCGGAGATCAACGGAAGGGGTAAACACGTGTGCGAAATCAGGTACCGTATGCAAAATTGGGTCAGTAGTCCCACCAGTTAACGTGCCCTCCTGTCTCACTGAAACTGGAACATTTCCTGGACTATCTACTTATCGATATTCGAGAATTATGCGAGGGCTTGTCACGAGGGCATTTGTCATATCAATTTTCCTTTTGAAAGATCTCTTTACTACATAAGCTATTATTATGCGAAATATTGTATTGCAAAAGATGCTTATTATTTTGATGCTTCTTGTAAAGTAAATATTTTCGTAAAAGGTAAATTTTTTCTTTCACAGTGTAATAAAGTGACATGATTATCTCTAGTCTATTTTTTGGAATCTTTTCGATCGTTTTGGTTTTTATAAAATTGCATAAAATGTGTATTGATATTAATATAATATGTTAAAGTAAATATAAAATCTTATGATTGAATTATTTTAATTATTATATTAGATACGCCTTTAAACTCAAATTCTAATGTACAAAATTATTTTTTTAGTATACTTTCTCTTTCTAAAAAAGAACAGTACTAATATTTTCTGATTGTTGGATTTCATATAAATTTGAAATTTTCCTCCGAAAGAATTAATTAATATTATATTAGATGTTGGAATTAATTCGTAGCATTTTTTAATGAAAGAATGTTATTTATTTCACATGAGCATTAAAAAATACATTAATGAAAGTACTTCCCATCACTTGTAAAACGCTACGAATTAATTCCAACACCTAATATATATGATATATTTTTATCTAATATTTTATAGATAATTAACATTAGAACTTCAAAGTCCTGTCTTTCGAAACACTTTAAATTCTTGATGTTGTAACTAATAATTTGAATCTTAAAATAGACGGAATCTACATTTATTTTAATGAATTATATTATTTTAAATATAGAGAAACGCCATTTCTCCACAAACAGCGAAAATATAGAATAGTAGCTATTATAGAAATGGAATCGCGGTCACTGTATTAGAAATCGTTAGGTATCTTTTTGTGACGGTTCTGAGGTTACGTGTTGATATTTCATTGAGATTCGTGAATTGTTCTTTAGCGATTTATTGTGATCGGAACTTCAGTTTGCTGTAGATTTAGACATTGAAGTTCATGATTTAAATGTCAGCTCTCATCAATACGCAGGTTTGTTTCTGTTTACTTTCTCAGTGAGAACCACGTGAGTCCTTGAAATATTGTGTAGCATGTGTTTTTGCCGGTTGTTACACCAGTCGTACCGTCGTAACACGTGATGTTCGTTGAAACGTTTTACTACACTAATTTAGTCGCGCGATAAAATTTTCCGATTCAGTTTCCGTCTTTCACGGTCCTTATATTACGCAATTGGAACCAGACATTATCGTAATGATAATCGGTAAATAGATTTTGAGGACCACACTCTAGATTCGGCCTTACAGACTGATTAAATATTTCTTTGTCGATATCATTTGGATTAGAATAATGTGTGTTTATGATAAGCAAATTTAAAAGCGATTATAAAACTTTTTACAAAGTCTAATAATAAGTCAAAAGTAATTATTTTTTAGATAAAACTATATTTAAATTTGGATTCTTTACGAGAAGGATTTAATGTTGTATTAAAAATATTTAATTCCCATTTTCTCTTTCGACGTATCACTTTATTTAATTAATTATTAGTATATTTAATTAGTATGAATTGTACTGATTCATTATTTTATACAACCTTTTTGCAATTTTAATATAATTTTGCTAATCAAAATTTCTAATATTTGTTTTTTAGAAGAATTTCAATTACTCAACTCAAGATTTTATTAAGATGACATGAGCATCTCTCAATAAATTTGCTACATGTATAAAGAAAACTGTATATCTTCTAATATAAACAATACGCGTGTATTTGAGAGACGCAAACAAATCTCTGTACTTTTGTGCAAAGTAACAAACTTACGCAAATTTAACGAGTGTTAAAATTTCGATATGATAGCGTAATCGTCATGTCTGCACGAGATATGTCGAGGTCTTTGATTCTTGATCAAAAATAAAATCCAGTCTTCGCATTATCATCATGTTTATTCGATGTATGAGTTTCGAAATAAGTAACATCATGTAATTAACTTTAGTGACGAGATTTCGATCGTCTTTACTGAATACTAGATAATGTCGAGTTGCGCGCACATTCTTTTACGTAATTTTCGTAGTAAGATATCAAGGGGGCAATTACAAATAAATTAAGATTGTTGTTTTGCATCTCATCTAGTTGACAAAACGTTATCACACCACCCAATGTCACATTTACGCAACTTTGTCTTTTATCTATCTATCGCGTTCCAGGAATGAAGAGTTTGCCGTCTCAGTTGTCGCGTTATTTTTATACATGTGTTTCTTTTAAAATAAGTTCTACTTACAACAGTTCTCGCTTAACTCTGCAGTAGCTAAAATTTATTGAAGTTATTTTGATATTTTCTAAATTACTAACTTCTTTAATTAATTTTAAAATATTACTTTTTTTACTTCAGTCGTTAAAAATTATTCGTGCAAGACTGATTTGTTTATAAATTTTTCGTACATACACGCGTAACAGATATATTCGAAAACAAAATCTAAAAATATGAACCGTTTATTACACTTATTTATATTTCTCCGTTTGATTCCTACGCACCTTGATTTTACTGGGATTTATTCAGTGCTTTTGCTGATAATGTCATGAATTATTGAACTTTTATTATTTAAACGGCAGGTAAAATATTTATGAATTGCACTCTTCAGAAAAAAGCACTCGATTAGATAACCAGAGTGCACTTGACGCCAAACCTAATCTTTAAGAGTTGTACAACATTGGCTGAATTAAAGTACATACATTGTTGTCACAACGAAGATAAATCATACACTACATTTCCTGCTTTTGTTCTTCTAATATTGAACAAACAATGAAATCTAGTTAGAATGTTGAAAATAAAAACATAAAAATTTTTTACGTTTATATATAATATTCCGATATTAATATCAAGATTAATAATTTGACTTCTTTGCTTTTTAATTAATTCCATTTTATATCGTTTCATATAATAGTAAAACTACATAGAGAACTCGTACTATGAATATTTATGTTATATCAACATAATATTTACTTGAATAATATAAATATGTATACTCATATATTTCACTTGAAAAAATATAGAATGTCCTGTAATAGACATGTTTGTTACATGTAGCAATATACATGTAGCAATATACTTGAAAATTGGTATAATATTGTTTTATAAAAAATTTAAAGACACATACGTACACAAACACAAATGATTTAGCATCCATTATTGAAGAAATTTTGAAGAGAAATTTGTTATTTAATTAATTTTACATAAATATTATTAAAATTTTGATTTAAAATAGATAATTATCAAGATATTTGATGTTAAAAGTTTTAAGAAATTTTTATTTAAATAGATTTATTTTAATGTTTAAAGAATATGTTATTAAATTATTTAATTCATTAAATTTGTCAATTAATAGATACTCTGTAAAAATTGATAAATAACTGCGAAATTCTGTGATATTCAATAATATTGCAATTAAATTGTTCCACGAGATCTTTTATTCTCGCAACTCCATTATTCTCATGGCGTTAGACTATCATCTTTAACGTTATGCTTACGTCAGATTCTTTAATCGTTGATGCGCTGATCAGTGCAAAGTGTGATAAATGAAGAATAAGATAGTTGATGCTGACAGGAAACGGCGCCTTATTGCGAATCACATCAGTTGAAAATTTTCTATCCATCACAGAGCCTGGGAAAGACAGTGAAATGCTGTGCTTGGTACAAGGAAGTAACGAGTGTGCGTGTTGCACTCTGGATTAGAATCATTACGACGGGTCAACTGGCTGAATTATCTTGGTTGACGTTTTGCACCTTCCAATTGATTTCAATGGAGCTTCATTCGCTTGCAACTCGGAAAGAACATTCTCGCAGCTTTTCGCAGTTTCTTCTTTACCTGATTTATCTAGATAACGTTACACATCATGATTTAAGACCAGATCATGTTGCTATCGACAAAAGGACACACGTCTGTTAATGTGAATTATTACTTGCATCAATTGCTGAATAATTAATAATATCTCCATATTAAATTTTTATGTTAAATAAAAAAACAGAAGATTATTTTATAAAATAATTCTTATCTATTCTTACATATTTTATTTTAATTACTCCAATATATATTATATATAAAAATAATATAGGAAAATCGCAGTCTGTGAATACATTACGACTTTATATGCAATAACCGGATTGTGACAGATACCGAAACGAAATATTGTTTTAAATATAGAATTTCTCCGGATCACTTTGAAAGTTAAATTGGAATTGCGGAATTGTATATAAGATACGGAAATAAGAAAAATGACCGTAACGCGAGAGGCAAGTTATCTGAACCAGTTGATCGAGCTTGAAAGACGACTGGTTCAACTTTTATGGCCTCGTTGTTATATAGACCTATAAATGATTATTGATAACGTTGTTTATACATACTCACCCATAATGTAACTTCATGCCGTTAACAATACATATATATGATAAATTGATATTCAAACTCTCACAATTATATCCATTCCAATAATCGAGCCCGATTATAATTGTTATCGTTCGTAAGTCAGACTATTCTAACAGAGAAATATCTGCACATCTGATTCGATATCTAGATTCTTGATGTACTTTATCATTTAATACTCTTTAGAAATATACAATAGACTACTTAAAGTTTTAATTAACAAGCGTCTTTTTTTTTCTTTATTTTTTTTTTGCGTTTCTGACATCTTCATACCCAGATAAGAGTGTAGTGATTTGTTGTTACCTCGTTATTTTGTAAATTCATAATATGTGTTTAAAAGTCAGTAATGGAATTTACGGAACATTTAGCTAATTAAGTACTTTTCCGTGCACAATCGCTGATGCAATGCGCGTTCCACTTTTTGGTTTCCCATTAATCCAGAACGTTAATTGATTTATAGTGACGTACAATGATACATTTACAGCGGAAAACTCTATCTTAAATGACGTAAAATTTATGAGTAAAATAAACTGTGTTATCAGAAATCACATGCTCCAGTCATATCCTTCATAATTTGCTAAGTTATGAATAAAAAGGGATAAATATAATTAATTACATATTATACATCTTCATTAAATTAAATTGCATATTTTTTAAAATTTATAAATTATTACGATAAACATCTTAATTTTTAATTTCGATTTAAATATTATTAGATTATAAGTGTGTATTTTTGTTACGCGATTGACGTACGTCAATTGTTATGATAAAACTGATCGTCTTTTGGCCTTGCTGATATATAAAATAGTATTTGCGATAGACTCAAGAATGTACTTATTGTAAATGTACTTTTTGTGGCAATAGCGATAGTAAGTAACTGATTTAGTAAATGTTATGTCTAAACAATATCTGCAATGATATTTCATTTGGAACAATACTACGGGAACTTATATATTGTTTACAAGTTAAAATCTTATGTGATATGTTATAATTTTATAACAATGGCGATAAAATTATATTACATTTTTAACATTTTTTTGTCATATAGGCTTTTTTCTATATATGCCTGTATTTTACATTAATTTTTTATTGGACTTCTCTTAAAGTTTAAAAAGATAATAAAGATTGTTAATCGATGGAATCAAACAATTTTTAATGTCGTTTAATTAAAAGATTACTTTCAATAAAACTTTTACTTTGCTGCTGCTTCAAACTAGGATATCAATGTTTTTCTTTTTTTTTTTTCAGATTTTTTTGATAATTTTTCAACATGGTTGTTCCTGCGGAACATGCACTTCACGAAGCGATTCAAGTGTCGCCGTTGATACTTTCTGATGATGTTAGGCGTCAAAAAGTGAGTATAATCTGTAACACATACATGAATTTTATACTTTATATTTCATGCGTAACATTTGTGTCACATAGACATTATTATATCTTATCTTCAATCCTTAATTCCATGAACTTCTGCTCTCTTAAACTAATCGTACGATGAAGTTGAAGGCTGATATTATATCAAAACCTGATAAGAATATGCGAAATGAGTCAAATGAGACAAACGACATATTTACTACATAATTTTTTATGGAAATTGTAAGAATTGGTGTAAAAATTAGAAAAGCATTCATGAAAAAAATAATGCGCAATCTAATATATCAGATATATTATTAATTCAACTTTTTTATGTGCGTTTTTGATTAACGTTTCTCTTTCCTTAAGAATGTATCACACGTACAGTCCCTGCAAAGAAAATTAAATTTGGAAATGTGTTTAATTCTTACACTTTAAATAAACTATATACATATGAAAATTGTGTGAATGAGATTACATTTTTATTTAGTAACACATTTTTGTCATTTATTTATTTTTTATTTGTTATTATTTTTTAAAATTAAAATTGTCAAAAATTAAAATGTTAAAAATTAAAAATTGTTTAATGATAAAAATTTAAATTTTTTGTATAAGTTCTTTAAATATTCGAAGTAATTTATGCAAAGTTACTAGAAAATCATTGCGATTCACTAATTAGTTACAAAGATATAGAACAAATAATAATATTTTGTTTATTCACTGCGCAACTAATTCATGCATTACAATGTAACTCCATACATAAATAATCTTGAATACATTATGTACTTTTGTTAAAAAAATTGAGATTTTTATCATTTATTTTATAATACATTTCCACACATTTTTATTAGAGTACAGATTAAAAAAAAAGACAACTATTTTTTTTTTATTAAAATAACTTATGATCAAGATAGTAAACCGTCAAATTTGGCGTATTATTTTTAAATGTGATTTAGATAATTTATAATAATCTGTAATTTTTTCATGATTTTGTTACTCTTTTGAAAAAATATATAAAACATCCTTAATGAATCCTTTATTTAACACATAAATAGCAGATAGATTTCTTACTCAATGACAGATTTATGAGTGTAATTCACAAATAATGATATATCAGTTAAAATAATCTAATCGAAAATAAATTATACTTAAAAAAAAATGGGGTCAAAGACTGTATTTTAATTTGCACATTTTATTAATCCTGATGCAAAAGAAGTAATATAAGTATCAATATCAAAATATACATAAGAGCCAGACACAGTATAGTGAATATGCATAAGAACCAAATTAAATGATGTTGTGACATTAATCACGCGATATTTTAATTAAGAGTTTAGTGACATGAGCCGATTATCTACAGATTCTTTTCTTCCTTTTAATTATGTTAATCATATCACGTGTGCGATAAGATACTGTAAATATCAGACGTAAAGACTATAGAAATATGTAACAAATAAAATCTTTTTTCTTAGAAATATACAAAATATAAAGCAATCTTTCGAACAAAAAGAAAATTTAGGACGCTCTTATCATCGCTATTGTAAGATTATATTTATGCAGAAAAATATTAATAGATATTACTTTCTATGTAAAATCGAACAAAATTTTATAAATATAATTTTTTTAAACAATATTCAAAATTCAGTAAAAAATTATTGTGTCTTTGTTTTATCTTCTTTTTAAGGAGATTTCTATAATCATATTGTATTTAAAATTTATACGTACGATATAAGAAGTCCATTAATTTTATTATGTTTAGTGTATGAAGCAGTCTCAAAAAGCAGTCCAAATAGTAGTAGATCCAGAATTTCGGGATTATTCTGCGGTGTCTATCACACAACACTTATCTTACTCTCTAAGTTATAGGGTTATCGAAAGGAAATCCTGTTATTAAAAGTTCAAGACGTTATAGTCAAGACCAGTAGTTTATCAATTTATAGATAACGTCTTCTCTTTATTTAGCAATTCCTTATTAAATCAGAGATGAAAATTGATCTTTGATCGTGATACATTATTGACATATTTTTCAAATTTACAACGGTTACATAATACTTATTATTTATGTACAAAAATAGTAATACTTATCCTTCTAATACAAAAATTAAGTCAAAACGAGTATCACAGATTATATTAAATTTATTTTTATTTTGCAAAATACAATTTTAAATATAAAATTGCTTAAACTGTTTTTTTTAATAACACGATGCAAAAATTCTGTAAAAATATTTAGAAATTACTTTTATAAATTTTGCAAAGTATACAAATATTAAATAAATATTAAATTAAATTTTAGTATTTTCTTGATTTATTACATCGGTTTTCTTTGATAAACAGCGTAACATTGGAAGAATGCGTACTCCATACAGAATTCTTTCCTTTTAAGAAACTTATTAATTCATAAGAAAGTTAATTCATGCAAATTTATTAAACTAATTTCTTATCTTCATGCATAATAATAAGTAGTTATTTTGACACGTAATTAAAAGACAGTAATCAATTAATCTTGTCAGGAGAAAATTCTTAAACAATGATAAACAATCGTTGGAATTAATTGAGAATATGCTACTTTATATGCTGCACGTGCAGCATATAAAGTATGATTGCTCTGCAAACTATACGCTTACAATCCTATTAGAAACTGCGTAATACATAACGCAATGTGTAAATAATACCATGTGTTCATATAGCTCCGCGGAATACCTTCTCGCTGAGATATCGGTAGAATTTATGAATAAACGAGAATTTTTCTTTTTATAGTGAAGATGATATCATAAAAATATGTTGACACGCACATTTTACACATCATATACAATACATTGTTCAAAGGGGAAAAACTGTTTGTAGATCGAGAATCGCGTGGCGAAAATGCGACTTTCCGCAGCTACCGCCAGGAAGATACAAGATGTTTTCATTTCGGAAATGAATAAAGGAATCCATCAGCAACCATCCTCATTGCAGATGGAAAACACCTATATACCAGAGCTACTTGATGGAACAGGTTATTAATGAAGCGCTTAACAATAACGATATCACTTTGACAAGCACTTTAAGTTCTATTATAAGCTTTACTATTTAACAAAGATTAAAAGAAAAAACGAAACTGATTAATTATCTTGAATTAAGACTTTATCGACAGTAAAAACACGCAATCGAAGTTTTATATAATTATCATCAATCCTTAATTTGTTTACCGAATTAAGTCTACTGTATTCCACGATCTGTAATTTTTTTATGCGAGATAAGAGAGGTAATGGCATCATGATTGAAATATTATATGTTGATTTACCCAAAGTCATTCTGTAAAAAAGAATATATTTTTACAATTTTATAATAATACAATCAATACGAACTATCAATACCTATACCGATCGAAGCTAGATCTTTAATACATAAATTACTTATAGTAAAGTATTTCGAGTAATAAAAATGTTAAATTAAATCCAGTTAGACAGTTAAGGATTGAAAGAATGAGTTAAAAATAAAAAAAAAGAATTATTCTATCATGATTTAACACTGACAGTTAAAATGTGTGCTTGAATATTTGCAGAAGAAGGTCTTTACTTGGCACTCGACCTTGGTGGTACTAATTTTCGCGTGGTCTTATTGGAATTGGCTCATGGTGCTCCCATACGAGAAGAAGTGAAGCGATATTACATCGGATCCGAATTAAGAGTTGGCTCGGCAATCCCTTTGTTTGATCATTTGGCCGAGTCTGTTAGTGATTTCGTCATTTCCCAGGGTCTTCAGGACGTGGAGCTTCCTCTCGGTAAATTGAGTTCCGCATACGGCACACGTATCAGGATATTGAACGTGTGAAATCTTTAATTAACATGAATTGTTACACAATATTATATACAAATAACAATCTCGCAACGAGGTATCACACAAAACACTTTTGTTTGCTGCAGGAAATCGATTCAAAGATATATTAATGTAACCATCTTTATCTACAACATAATTATCTACGTTTGTCTGTTTGATAATTTCCACATGTTCTTCCACTTTCAATCTTGGCGACCCATGTTTGTGCAGGCTTTACCTTCTCGTTCCCGATGATTCAACACTCGCTGGATGTCGGTGTTTTGGTTACATGGACCAAGACTTTCAACTGTCCCGATGCTGTAAACAAGGATGCCGTGAGGCTTCTACGAGAAGCTTTAGATCGGCGAGGCGATACAAAGGTGAAGGTCTTGGCTGTATTAAACGACACTACAGGTACATTGGTACAGGGATCGACTTTAGATCATAACACGGCGGTCGGACTTATTCTGGGAACCGGCAGCAATGCCTGTTATCTGGAACGTGCCGATCGAGTCGAGCATTGGGAGACGGAGAGACACGGTGAAAGAGAAGTGAGTTTTTGATAATCATGATAACATACATATATATATTATATATGATATTAGATGCATTTTCAAACTAATCTTTGCTTATCACGCGTTCTTTGAATATATTTAAAATAAAGATATATATTTTAAAAAGGCATGCCATAAAATTTGATTTTATAATTTAAAATCATTTTTATATTTAATAATTTGCTGATATTATATTATAATTAATTGTCTCTTCTTTTTTTTCTCTATACACTTGACATAGAAGCATTTATCAAGATATTGATTTAATTTTCGTTACTCCAGGTTATCATTGATATCGAGTGGGGAGCTTTCGGCGATAATGGTGTCTTGGATTTCATAAAAACAGATTTTGATCGCGAGAACGACGCAAATTCTCTCATCGTGAATTCATTTACGTAAGTGAACAAACTTGTATTATCTTTAATTGGATTATAATTATTCTGTTGCAGAATTAAGTGGATATCATTTCCAATAAAATTGTATTTTTATCAATTTGTCTCTGCACGAAAAAATTAACATTTTAGATATCAAAAAGATCCTTGTACATCATTATGACTTTTTTTCCTTTTCTTAGATTTGAAAAATACATTGCTGGAAAATATCTCGGTGAGGTGGTTCGTGTGATACTTGCGAAGTTGACCAAAGAGAGGCTTTTGTTTGTAGGAGATTCTACATCTGACAGTCTCTTAACACCTGGTAATCTTACCACCGATTTGGTGTCGCACATCGAGCAGTAAGTTCACTCTTATATTAATTTTCATGAATGCAGATTAATTTTAATCTTGGTTCAATTTTTACTTTTTTATCTTTTTCTAATTCTAAGAATTTTTATATCTTTTTTACACTTTTAATTTTTAGAATTAGAAAAAAATGAAGAGTAAATTAAAATTAATCTATATTGATGCATAAAAAATGATTTTGCGAAAGATCTAAAATTTTACTGGATATCAATTTTAAAATAATAAATTTTGTTGGATCATCAAAATAATTTTGTTGAAAACTCAAACTGATTGCTATTTTGATGATCCAACAAAACTTATTATTTTAAAATTGATATCCAGTAAAATTTTAGATCTTTCGCAAAATCATTTTTTTATGCATCAGTATAAATTAATTTTAATCTCGATTTAACTTATTCTTCATTTTTTTCTTTAATTTTTTACAAGGTTACTTATCGGTTTTTTAATTCCTAATATAATGATTTTGATGATGCGACAAAATTACTTTCAGATCGGTATTCAAAATTTTATATCTTTCAGCAAAATCATTCTTTCTATGTGAAAACGGGCATTAATCTGACGATAAAAAATTCACAGATGTTTATTTTTAATTTTGTAATTTCAGAGATTCGTTAGATGGTGGCGACAGCAACACAAAAGAAATTCTTGCAAAATTCGGCATCATTCCGGACGAAGATGACATCAGAATCGTTCAATATGTGTGTGAGGTCGCCTCTAACCGTGCAGCTCTTTTAGTATCGATATGTATGTCAATAAAGCTTTAAACGGCGCCTGTAAAGCAAAAATTTAAACTCATCGATGATTTCTGTTCAAGGTCTTGCGAGCTTGATAGATCGCATCGATAAAGAACAAGTAACAATCGCCGTAGACGGGTCTCTCTACAAGCATCATCCTCGATTAGAAGGTTGGATGAAGCAGTATATTTCGCTTCTTTGTACTCCAGGACGAAAGGTATGCATAAGTGCGGAAATAAATATTTAATTAAGTACATAATAATTTAATTAAATAAATAAAAATTTATTGTAAGTCATCAAAACTGTTTCTTTGTTTAGAAAAAAGTGCTGTTTAAATAAGTATTAAAAGAAAATCTTGAAAATGTGCATTTTATCGTGAAGGGTATAATGTACGAAGTTCTGTCTTTAACCTTCTGCAATTTTTACTCCTTCCTCGTCTGCAATCTGGATTTTTTATCTCCAATGTTAAAATCGTTTTTTAATAAAAATTGTAATTCGAAGAAAATGATGAAAAAATGGAAATTTGTTGACAAATGTATAACTTAGCAATAAGGAAATCTTATTTTGTTTTTCTATATTTTGAGAATAAAATTTTGCTTGTGGCAAAAAAATCTAAATTACAGACAATATTAAAAATTAAAGTTCTAAATTGCATTGTTTCTAATATTAACAATTCAACATACTCTTTTATTTTCTTTTTGTAGAAATAGAAAATAACTTTTTCACTCCCTATTTGGACTGTTTTCAAACTTAATGTTATCTATCATATATGAAAGTTTCCTTTGTATAATGTTTACTATATAATATATTTATTTTAATTTATTTTAATTGCAGTTCAAATTAATCCATGCGGAAGATGGAAGTGGTAAAGGCGCCGCACTCGTCTCAGCTATTGCACATAGACTCAAAAAGCGGTTACAATAACCGCGAATAAATGAATAACGTTCATCTGTCGTCGTCGTTATCATAGAGCGCAATGTTGGCATAGAAATGTTCCACCAGCAGGTTCTAATTCTAAATTCTCATTATCGACAAATATATTATATTATTCACATTATTCACCTTGAAAAGGATTGCACGCGTTTCGATTAATATCGTCTAGGCAATGTGATATATTATATTAGGATATATTTGTATTGTATATCAATTTCATGATTAAACGAAATGTCCAAAAGATGGGAGTATCGATTGTCAGTCGAGATGAGAGAAGCGTTATTTTAAGGAAATAAACATACGCATGTCAAGTGCGTGGTAGAATTGTAAGAGAACGAATTGTAGAAAAAATAGAACAAAAGAATAAAAATATTATTTATTAAATAAAACTGCAAGGGAACGTATGCGCTTGAGAGGTGAAAAGTTGTTGTAAACGTTCTGGAAACGTTCCTTTTTTGTACGAAACAAATCAAGTTGTTATAATAAAAAATTAGTGAAACAATGATTTATTTTAATCAGTCTTGCTTATATTTCCTAGTTGATATAATGATATTTTAACATATTTAATCAACATTTCATTAACCTTTTATTACTTACATGAAATATTGAGGATATTTCAGCCAAATTTGAGAAATGTAAATGTTATTTACACATATTATTATATCTAGCGCAAATTGTTTCATAATTAAAAAAAATTTATTTTATTTATCTTTATCTAAAGAATGTATACTTTCTTTGGAATCGAATCTCACTATAAAGAGTGAAAAATTGAGTCAGTATTGAAAAAAAGTTTAATTTTTAAGTTTTCTTTAAGAATGAGATTTTACTTCAAAGGGTAAAATATTAATTTCAATTATCAATTTTTATTAAATCATTAAAGAGAACAATAAAAATTAAAATATAGCTATGGTCAAAATATTAAGTATCTATTTATTCCATTTATCTTAAATTCTTTTATCTGTATTGTTACCTATTGATTACTGACATTAAAGGATTCTTTAATTAAAGAAATGATAACTTACAGCAAATGCCATAAAATTTTGAGCTAAAACTTTAAATAATGATTATTTGGCCAATACTATATAATTTTGGGGTATCAGAAATAACTCACGTAAGTATATTACTTAAAAAATACCATGTGATCAAGTAATGTAGAGCTAATTATATGTAAAAATTTAATTTTGAAACCTTTTTGAAAATTGAGAAACAATTTATACAATTCTTATTATTTCAATGTCTCATTTTAAGTAAAGAAAAAGAAATGAACGTCGTCGAGACGATTTGAAATTATTATATGTTACTAAAATTCACATAGAAAGTCAAATTCTAATCGTTTTTTATTTCAAACCGTCTCGATATTCAAATACTGGCTTTGCGCGCTCAATCGGCCGCCATGACAGTTTTCGCGGCGCGTCGGTTCGGAGTTACACGGAGCGCAATCGCTCCGTAATTAATCGTGAATTTTGTCCGTTGGAAATGTACGGAGGGGCACATTGTTCTCAGAAGTACCAATGAAAACAACGGGCTATCGCCGGAACATATCGGTTATCGCGGATCTTCGTGATTGACGTCGTTTCGTCGATCGGGATCATCGGATGCTGCAACGAGTCTAAAATATAAAGGCGGGAATAACTTCGGTGAGTACAAATTCCTATGCCAAAGGCACTCGATTATGATTCTTACGTTCTTTTGCGCAGCTCGAAGTGCATATTTCTCACTTAGCGTAGCAGTGTCGGAAAGCTGTGTTCCAAAATTCACTGCCAGCACTGAAAATTTATTATTTTATGTGTATAGATATATAGATTTTCAATACTGGCAATGAATTTTAGAACACGGCCAAAAATTCAAGTCCTCGTAATTATCTACGCGCTCAAATAGAAAATTACATTCCTCAGCGCATATTGTATAAACTATTTTTCGTATACATATAACAATCATGTTTTTTAAACTAGTAACAATTTTTCTGAGAATTTTTCATATAATTTTTTAAAGTAAGTCTTATATAAATTTCAGATTTTTTTGAAATTATTTAAAATTTGTTTTCAGAATTTTATTATATATTTTTTTAGAAAATTTGTTAAATTTTTTAATTGAAATATTTTTTAGGAAATGCTGGGAAAGTCTATTCTTCTAGAAAAGATTAATTATAGACCTTTTTTAGCATTTTTTAAAATATTTCAATTTGTATTAAAAAATTTGAGAAATTTCCTAAAAAGTTACAGAAATCTGAAAAAATTTTATATACCTTATTATGTGTCTTTTTATATAATATATGGGAATTCTAAATATTTTAAAAGATTTTTATCAGTTCTGAAAACAATTCCTAAATTCGAAGAAGAAAGAAATTCGTTTAAGAATTATTTTTTAGAAATCTTCATAAATTTAAAATTTAAGAAATTCTTAAAAATCTTCTAAGACATAAAATTCTTTTAAATCAAGATAATACTATCAAATATAATATATCATTGATCCAGCATTAAAAAAATCTTTTTCACATTTTTCGCCAGTTTTAAATTTTCGATATCTTGGCTACTAGAAAAATCAGCTTTGCAATTGTCATAAGATATTAAAGAATCTCAAATAGTAAAGCTGCTTCTTGTATAAGACGGTAATACTAGCCAATTAATTGCTTATTTCGAGTATTAAAAGTATTATTAACAATTAGTTTTAATACTGAAAATAAATGATTAATCGACCGGTACTAATATTAAATTTCTATAAAGGTAGAGGACAATTGACGCAAATGGCGATTTCGAAAGCGACGGCCCTTGGGTCGTCTCGAGCTTCCGTCTGACGACGGTAGATGGCAGCAGCGACACGAAGCTAACGGGGTTGGACTCACGACTCACGACTCACCGTGGCCGCGGAGTGACAGCTCGCCGAGCTCGAGCTGTCATCAGCGGTGTTCGCGCGCGCGTCACGTACCGTGGTTCGCGTTTTTCGTACTGCGAGTATACGTGCCGGTGCCGGTGACGCGCAGCGTGCTCGTGCCGGTTACGCGGGACGCGTTCTGTCAGTGTCACCGGTGATACTCGTTACGAAATCGCGTCTTTTTTTCCCCCGTCGAAAAAGCCGAACGGCCGCCGCGCACGGTGGGTGCGCACGCAAGGGAGAACGGCTCCGCTCCGCTCGCCGCCGCCGGCTCGGCCAGTCTACTGGAAGATTCCATTGTGAGAGTGGGCTTTCGAAAAGTTTCGCGGAAACCACCGGCGAGGCCTACACGGACAATCATCGCCGAGCCATCGGGACGTTGTTCAGGACAGACCAGGTACGGTGTCTAATCCTGTCGACGGCGCTTTTTACGAAATTCCCTCCCGTGACTGTACACTCGTTTACACGAACGCGCGTACGTGTAACGTGTGAGTGTGTGCGTGCTGTAAGTGTGAGAAAGAGGGAGACAGCTTGAGGTTATTACAGCGGTCGCTCTCTCTGGGTTCAGCTGGGCTCTCAGCTGATGCACCGACCGACCGACCGACCGACCGATCGGTTCGCTGCTACCGTAGCTCGATTTCGCGAACGTGATCGTCGTTGACGTTGACAGGCCGCGGTAGATCGCTAGAAACGCTAATTCATCTGGGATTCGTTGTTCGCCGATTACGTGGCCCGCATGTAATTTACGCGTGATAGAGGAAAATTACAATTTACTGATTTAGAGCCGTTGATCAACGGCGGACGCATCAACGCGACCCCCGCTCGTATCCGAAGGTACGACAGAATCGGAGAGGGGAAGAGGGTTCGGTTTAAACTAGGGTTAGCGCTAACCGAGGTCGGCGGAATCGAACGCTCTCTCGGCATCCTGTAATGAATCGAATTGCGTCGATTTAATGTCGGGTTTGTGTGACAACAGTTGTCCGTTCTCACATTTGAAGTGTATAATAGTTGTCTGAATAACGCTTTCACGCAAAGCGTCGGATCATTTTTGATTATTCGTGAAAAACCTCATCGTTCTTTTGTTCTCAATACCATCACCCAGAATCTTCGCTCGCGACCGTTTTCTCGGTGATTAATGCCCGTTTCCACCAATGTAGATTAACTTTAATCTCACTTCAACTTATTACTCTTCATCCTTTCTGGTTTCCTAAAAATTAGGAAAAGATGAAGAATAAGTTCAACCGAGATTAAAGGTAATCTGCACGGAAAGTATGATTTTGCTGAGGTATCTAAAAATTTATCTGGATAAAAATTTGAAAATAATTTTGTTGGACCATCAACAGAATTATGTAGAACGAATAATGAACAATATTGCAAAAGAAATTGGTATTTTAACAGTTATTTTGAATCCTATATAATTATTTTGATAATTTTTTCTAGTTTTGAAAATTAGGAAAAGACGAAAAATAGGTTGAACCTATATAAAAATTAAAGTTAATCTGCACGGAAAGTATGATTTTGCTGAGGTATCTAAAAATTTAGTTGGATACAAATCTGAAAATAATTTTGTTGAACCATCAATAGAATTGTGTAGAACGCATAACAAACAATATTGCAAAAAAAATTGGTATTCTAACAGTTATTTTGAATAAATGTATAATTATTTTGATGATTCGTTAATTTTTTCTGATTTTAAGAATTAAGAAAAGACGAAGAATAGGTTGAATCGAGATTAAAGTTAATCTACACGGAAAATATGATTTTGCTGAAGTGTCTAAAAATTTAGCTGGATTCAGATCTAAATTTTGTTGGATCATCATATTATTTGTAGAACAAGCATAATGAACAATATTGCAAATAATTTTTACATTTTAGCAACTATCTTGAGTATTTTACATAATTACTTTGGTGGTGCAACAAAATTATTTTCAGATCTATATATAAATTTTTAGATATTTCAGAAAAATTCTTTTTGTATATTGATGAAAATGAGCATTTATTCCAAAATACTGTGAAATACTTCCAAATTCTGTGACGATTAGAATTATTCTCTAGGATGATTATTATCATTATGAATACTTGTAATTTTAATTTTATTGTAATTGCCAGTGTAATTATCGTGCCATGAGAATCTTTAAATTTAATTTGCTTATATATTATATAAAGTGTCGCTCCTTCAATTTTATATTATCCTTTAAAAGAGAATAAATTCTTGTTTTGAATATATATTAATAATTTTTTTGTAATAAATATATTTTAAAATATTATCAAGAAAAAAATATTCTTTGTTAAAGATAATTGAGTCTTAAAAAAAAAAGATAAATTAAATAATCACTTTTCTTAATAACAAACTGAGATTTTTTGTGTGTAAAAATTAATTTTATTCAAGAAAGTATTGCACCTCTAAAACCAAATTATAGTAGTTCAAAAATTTGTTTCGCGATTAGATCCGTCTGCTTTAAACTTACGCAAAGTTCAAAATTTTTTGAATTTCACTTTCGGACTTTCTTTGTCAGATTTATCATCTCGATCGTCTATCCTTTGTGTTTATAATATCAAGAGCATACAGAAATAACTCACTTCTCCCTCTTATATGGGTACGTGACACTTTGTGCATCGACGATTTCACCTCGCGAGATTCTCGCAGAACGTTGATTCCCAGTGTTGACCTCGACGATGCGTCTACCATCGACGTCAGTACTACCGGATTGATATCTTTCAAAATGGACAATCGCGGGAAAATTTGTATCTATTTTTAGCAATCGATACGTGATAAATAAATCACCTCTAGAGGTGATTATAAATCACCTCTATACGGTATAGGTTTTGCTAAAGTCTAAAAATTTAGCTGGATACAGATCTAAAAATAATTTTGGATCTATAAAAATAAGTAGGATACTCGAATTGATTGCTAAAACTTTTTATAGCATTTTTCATTATGCTTGAGTTTCTCACATCATTATTTTAATGGCCTAATAAAATTATTTTCAGATCTGTATTCATCTGAATTTTTGAATATTTGAACAAAATCGTTCTTTCCATGTATATATAACATGATTATGAAATATTATAACGTATTCAAGTTAACTTATTATTGTATCCTCCATATATGAAATGTTAACATAATCGAGTTAAATTATTAAAAGTTCGGTCTTGTAAAATAGTTATCGAAAATGTAGAGATACACGTTTATTGCATTTTGAGGATCAAATTACTTGCAGTGTTACGACGAAAAGGTACTTCATCAAGTAGCGTGCTTAAACTACATGAATCGGTATTACACGGTGCGCATAATTGCACAGGTGAGAGACTCATTCATCATTCGCATAATTTTGACCATCAGAACAGAGGCAAGATTTAATCGCGAAGAACTAGAATAATCGTGTTGACGTGATAATATAAAAAAAACATATTCATCGCTCGCTACTTGTCTAGCACGGATCGCACGCTCTAATCATGAAATCTCATTATGAATTTCTCGCTTGAGAATAAGAGAAAATAATTCGCCGACGACCAAAGTAATCTCGTGTAATGTCGTTCATTCTGAAGTGGCTCGTCTTTATGCTACTCTTGAGAGGCATTGTCGAGAACGACGCCGTATACATTGCGCGAATTTAATTCTGAATCCTTATTATAAGATTTAATTATGCGGGGCATTCCGCGTTATTATTGCATAAACCATTCAAATTATTTCGCGCGAGCTAAGCATGATAGAAACAGTCGTATCATAAAGTATTCTTTATTCTTGCGTTCTTTATTCAACTTCAGGCGTATCAGATAATAGAATTTTAATAACTCCACTAGACAATAGAATTCTAATTTATGATATGGATATAATATAAAAATATCATGAAGACGATTTTCCTGAAGCCTTCATTAGCTAGATACAGATCAGAAAATAATTTCGTTGGATCATTAATTAAATAATTATATAGGATGCTCAAGCTGATTGTTAGGATATGATATAACATTTTGCAGCGTTGCTTATCATGCTTGATAATTAATGTTTATGTAATTATTATAATTCAACAAAATTATTTTTAGGTCTATACTTAGCTAAATTTTTCCATCTTCCCGTCCAGTATTACAAAAATATATTGAATACTCATTTTGCGAGTTTTGGAAAATAATTAATCTAAATGATGAGAGTTTTTGTTGTTTACGATGTTATATTTACTGTTGTTGTTTCATAAAAAACCCTTTCATAATTCGTGACGTAATACGAATTTACGTGGAGATTATCTTTCAGATTTTACGCAATATACATTGCAGTATAATCTAAACATGTTATCGCATCTGATTGGAAAGCGCGAACTCCTTCCTCGTGAGAGGTGAGAGCTTCCTGGAGGGCGTAGGGATTCGCAGCGAAAGGGCAACGAGGACAACGTTGTCACGGCACCGTTATCGTTCGCATCGTCAAATCAACTCGACTTTTCCGCAAAGTACCACCACCGCGCGTTGCAACGCCAACGTCGAGGTCACCGCGCCCGGTTGCAGCTGAGCTTCCAGCTGACGAGCGGAGGCTGCGACCAGTTCGCCATGCTCCTTCCTCCCCTCCATCTGTATTCCTCCTCCCTCTCTCTCCCTCCCTCTCTCCCTCCCTCTCTCTTCCTCCGTTCTCTCCGCACGTTTCTTTTCCATCAGTCACCTCCTCCTTTTTCCCTTTAAATCACCTTTCACGTGCTCCGCGCGATTCTGCCTCTCCGCCGTCGTCTCTCTTTC